>JAPTGZ010000007.1:6503526-6515475 GCA_029814645.1 Fowleria isostigma | reverse complement strand
TTCTACTTCACGGATTTTGCCTATCACGGGTTCTTTTTGGAACGTAACCCCCGCGAAAAACAAGGGTTTACTGTACTATCATTTTTTGCACCACTTAAGTATTATCAGAGGTATCAAGTAATTAAGTACAAATACCCTGTTACCTTAAGCATAAATTTTGGATATCTATATTTTACTGAAGTAATTATTTTTCAGCTGACTTTTTTACTTCTACCCCTTGCATTTTAAAAATAGCCATTACTCCTATTTCATTCCAGCTTGTTTTTATTCTGGCTTGTCATCATTTTAAAAAAAAATAAATAAATAAATAACCAAAACAAAACAGTATCCAGATAAATCAAGTCATCCAGATTGAGTGAATTTGATTGTGGTTGGAAGAGAAGAATAAACATATACCATTCTGATACCCTGTTGGTTTGTACATGATCCATTGCACCTGATTTTTTCTCCATTCCAATACTTATATTCTACTAGTCATCATATCTCCGGCTCCATGAAACACATGTTAATGCTCAGTAGTACACGTATATGGTTCTGTAATACATTTGCATTGGACTAAAATGCATTCATTTTAATATGTGCTGAAACAGGTAGACTAGTACATCCCATATTTATAAACATTAACATTTTAACATGACATTATAATCATTATGGCCTTTAGATAAATGTTTTTTGGGGAGGTGGGGTAGTGCACTATAAGCCCCTGTGGTGCCACCTAGGCTTTTGTCCTAATGGCACTTTTTCCTCTTGCATTTGCTTTTATACTTTAGGTAGTTTTGAAACGAGTACTTTTATACTTTTAGTTGAGTAAAAAGCTTGAGTTGATACTTCAACTTCTACGGGTGTACTATGGGAATGGGAATACTTTGGACACCTCTGAGTATCATCACAAATACCCAAGTCCTGCATGGAAGTTTTACCACTATTAAAAAAAACCAAAAACTTGGGGGGTAAAAGATAATACTCAAAACATAAATTACATAAATTCACTAAAATTACATTCATTATCTCATTAAAAATGATTTTTTAAAAATAAATTACAGTACATTTTTATAATCAGTGTGACTATTTTTTTTGTTTAACAATATTCCTGTTCATATGAAGCTGCTCATACTGCTTTTCATAGTTTTCCAAGTGATGCATTTGATCCACTGTGTGAACTCACCCTCTCTCTGTCATTCACTCAAACACCTTCTGGAAAAGGTTAGGCCTTTTGATATTTACTCAGATCTCTCTGACTGTTAGCATCCTCTGTCTCACACTCAGCTGTCAGTCCATTACACAACCTACTGGACATTCTGTAGACAGATAACCAGTGGGCTCCACATCTGTTTGTCAGATTCATCAAATAAACCCAGTAATTAGGAAACACTCTCAGAAATCACAGTTTGTTTCTATCTTTTTGACACAGACTGACACCCAAATTTCATTCACAATGACAACAATCCTGTAGCGTGTGTCTGACTTAAGTTGGAAAAACAACCAATTCAGAAAATGTAATTTATATAAAACCTGTTATATTCAGAATAATAATGAAATATCACTGACTGTATATGTATATATGTATATCTCTGTTTGTGTGTTTACCTGTGTGTACCCTCACAGGTGTACCAGGTGACAGAAGGGGGTGGAGCTCCTTCACTGACACACAGCACCGACCGACTGCCAACCTCAGACAGTGATGTAATCCTAGGGGACGCTACACACACAGTGAAAAACCTGTATGTTAGTTATTGCCTTGAATTGTTTTTGTTTTTTTTATCTCATCTGTGCAGTTACTACCTGTCACCAGTATTTCTGAACAATTTATGGTAGTTTAACAAAACTAATAAAGTCTGGTTTTACTGATGATAAAACCAAAGATTCACATACTTTCTGACAAAATAAATTTAGATTTTTAGGGATGTGGCAGAGATGCTCAAACTAAGTAACATTTGCGAATGAGTAGCAAATGTCAGGTATTTGACAGTATGTGATTGTGTTTATAGATACTATATTATTAATAAAACCAAAGGCAACTATACTATTTCTGAGTAATTACATGAGAGAAGCCATTTGTAGCGCTAGCCCTTTAAAAGCTTGAGTCACTTTACACCCCACCCCCTCCAGTTTGTTGACTGCACTGCTTTGACTTGTGTTTGTTAATACAACCAACAACTGAACATTTTAACTGACTTAAAGTTTGGACATATTTTCAGTATGGACTACAACCGCTACTGCTGACAAACAATGATGGCGTACTCTGAGAAATGTTCCTCGGAAGTCTTGACCTTACGTGTCCAAATGTTATGATGTAACTAGTTATGAACGTAATAAATTAAGAAGGAATTAAAACAGGTTGTAGAAATCCACTTCATTTTGCCAAAATAGATATAAAGATAGCTCTGCAGTACCTGGAGGGTTCACATTCAAATTTTATGGACTATTAGGGTCCAAATACCCAAATAAATACACCGAAGACCAATAAAAATGGGTTTAGCAAAATATGACCCCTTTGAACTACTAGAGACAGGAAGTAGTGTTTTTGCATGTAAAGATTTATTATAGTGATTCTGTTGTGGCTTTAAGCTGTTTTTTCAATATGGATCAGACAATTACAGCATCTTACTCCTGTCTCAAAATGTGTCTGACCTTTGACTTCCAGGACAAAGACAACTTCACTGATGTCATCGTCATTGGAAACAGTCGCGGTGTAACTTCCTGCCTGATCCATCTGCACTCGAACCAACGTCAGTGTAGACACATACCTGCAAATCAACCAATCAGTATCAACACAAAAAATGTATAAACATATCAATCAGTTAATCAAACTTCTATATACCAAATCGTTACACTTTCCAAAAATATTACGAGTATGTCAACACTGCTTCGACGGCAATTTCCAACCCTTTCCTGTGTAAATACTGAGAATCATCTACCTGCTGTCTGTCAGGTGACTGGTGCTGATGACAGAGGTTTCTGTGGCAATGCTCTGGTTGTCTCTGGTCCACTGGACAATGGGGGCAGGGTGGGCATCGACCTCCACACTGAGCTCCACCGTGTGATGGAGCAAAGACGACACGTTTGTGTCACCCACAGGCTGCAGATAAACGTAACCTCGGTCTTGCAGAGAGGGAGTTTAAAACAAAGGCTCTTACATTGAAATAGATGAACAATAACACAGAGAAAATAAAACCAACGGGAGACTCCATGGGTGAATATCACAAGAAATGCAAAATGAAGAACAAAATGTAAAAGATGCAATAACACAAAAACTATGTAAAAGACAGAACAAGATGAAGATGACAAAAACACTGAAAAAGATGTAAGATCACAAAAATGAGACAAAAAGACAAAGTAATGTGACAAGACACCAAAAGGTAAAAAAGTTATGTAAGAGATGAGACAAGATAGAGATGATTCAAACTATACAATAAAAAAGCTAGAAAAGACAAAAAAAAGCTGAAACAATGTTAACGATACAACACAAAAAAGATGCAATAAGAGGAAAACAATGTAACAAAATTCAACACATGAAAATGACATACAATTGCAGAAAAAAACATTAGACCGCCCTATATTTTCTTCAATTTCTTGTTCATTTTACTGCATGATACAACTAAAGGTGCATTTGTTTGGACAAATATCATGATAACAACAAAAACAGCTCATAAGAGTTTAATTTTAGAGCTGATATCTATCCATTTTCCATGGTTTTCTTAATAATAACCAAAATCACATAAGTTCTCACATCAGTATCTGTGGCATTGTACTGACAAAACAGTGCTTTTATACATTCCATATTTTCTTTACTGTCTGTTTTAGTCACATGATACACACAGGAGTTAGTACTTGATTGCATAACTATTGTTTTTGATGACTTTTGATGGTCTTATAATTTTTTCTGTAACTGTAAAAGATGTAGCAAGATAGAAATTGTATAAAAACAACAAAAGAGGTATGAAAAATATGTCAAGATGGAAATAAAACAGAAGACATAACCACATAAAAAGGACAGTCAAAAGACATGACAAGACAAATGTGAAATATAAAATAAAACAAGACAAAACTTACCCAGTACTGTAACTGTTATATTTTTCTGCACTTTTTTCCCTTGTGTTGTTTCTTGAACAGTACAAACATACACACCTACAGGAAACATACACATAGCTATGGTCTCAAAAGAAAAAAAAAAAGTCCATCATGTTAAGTGTTTCCCTGTCAGTGACTTACCAGAGTCTGCCAGCGTAACCATGGAGATATTAATGACAGAGCGGATCCGATTTGGCAGAAAGTCTGTGAGTGGTTCGAGGTCCTGAGATGTGAAATTAAAGGAGTGCTCAGTAAAAACAGACAGACTGACGGACAGACAGACGGTGGACAGAGACGAGTATTGTACCTCTCTGCGTGGGACATCCCAGAAGAAGTAGACCATCTCTGTGTCTTTGACGGTGCAGTTTACAGTCAGAGCTTCACCCACCTTTAACACCCTACTGGACGCCATCAGCTCCACCTCCATCACCTTAGGAACTGGAAACACATGACACACTGAGGTGGAAGAACTGATCCATACACTTTAATGCTGTTAAAAAATAAAAACTACAAGCTCTGAAATATATTCAAAGTAGAGAAAGTGTTACCTAGAGAGAGACATTTGTTACATCAGTCTAAAAAGAAAAAAAAAATTATATACACACACATACATACATCACACACATATACATTATATATATATATACATAATACATACATACACACACACACTGGAGATCAAAATTGGAGAACGATTCATAAACAACTGATTTTTTCCTGAAATACTGTCATCTTCACTGCTCAACAATTGAACTTTCTGTTGTGGCTATACCATGCTACTAGAACACTTTTTCACAAAATAACTAAGGCATTTCAACAAAAAACATTATTTTGTAGAAAACACACTGATCAAAATAAGAGAACATTTTCAGATGCCTCCCAGTTATTGATGTTAATCTTCACCTGGTGCTAATTTCCTAGATTATCTTCAACCCCTATTTAACTTCAGCCTAACTTCCATTTTCACTGACTCTCTAAGATGGTGGGCCGTTCTAAAGTGACTGAAACCCTCCAGCAGCAGGTTGTCCAGATGAAGGCCAAAAGTATGACCCTATCAGCCATAGAAGACAAGTTGGTTGTTCCAAATCTGTGATTTCAAGAATGTTGCATCTTTACAATGTCACAAACTCATTCAAGCTCCCCAAGAAGGCTGGTTAATTTGATGTTATTTTCCTTCAGATCATTTGGTCTGCATGTGGTCCCTGAACTAAAATGATGTTCATGCCCCTGATTGTTGATATCTTCAGTGTGATTTTTGCATTTCACAAATTCATCCTGTGGGTCCAACTGGACTCTTTGGTGAGTTGGTTTCAGTTTGTGGGCCGTATGTTTGACACCCCTGGTCTAAACTCACCTATGATGCTAAAAACATAGTAGACCTGCGACTCTTTCTCCTCATCCCCACGGGTGGCCAAGCAGACGTATGACGTGTCGTTAAGGCGACCTGTGAAGCCACGCCCTGGTTCATACGTTGTCCCGGTAACAGGCGTCCTGCCCGGCCGCTCAAACAGCACAACATTAAGTTGTGGATCAGACACCACACAGGGGATGGTGTCCTCATCTGACTGCTTCATCACCACACCTGGACCGACCGGGACAAACCACTCATCAGGACCTGAAGGGAGACGGCACAATTATGATGAATGTGGAAGAAGACACGTGGCTGTTTGGGGTTTTCAATAAAGGAGGTCATAAAAGGTAAAAACATATCCAACAAAATGAAATTAAAACATTTTTGTAAAAGTTAAAATGATCAGTAAATACATAGATTATAACTGTAACATGTAGAAACATTTTTTTTTCTTCATTTTCCATAAATATATATATATATTTTGGTAAATAATAAAAAAGAAAGAAAGAAAGAATACAATGATTCTGTTTACATGTCCAAAAAAATGTAATATCTAGCCTTAACATGCACATGAGAACTGATATGATTAAAAAACCCTATTTTAGTCCATTATTGGATTAGACTCAAACTTCTTATGCTTTTGTTTGACTCTGTCATTTTTGTTTTCTATAGCTGTCTTTTTTTTTATATATATTTTATTTCATTTATTTAACCTTTATTTAACCAGGCAAGATAGATTAAGAAAACCTTCTTGTCTACAACTGTGGCCTGGCAAAAGGCAGGGCCTTTAGAGGGAGAGGGAATGAGAACTAAAAAAAATAAATAAATAAAAAAAAAAAAGATTAAAATCAAACAGACAGGGCAATCAAAATACTAGAATAATTTAATATATAAATAAATATTAATAAATGAATAAACATGTTTTTCAAAAACACATACATAGATGTAAAAGAATAAAATAAATCAGATTAACAGGTAAACATGCAAGAAGATGTAGTATTTCTTATAAAACGTATCAAATTATGTTGTTTACATGATCCCTTGAATAATCTAACAACTCCAGGTATTGATCTGAGGTTTACTGTGGATGTAAACAGACTTAATAAGTGTTTTGGCAGAAAATCAAGATAAACTTTAAAGACAATAAAAAGGCCTGTCACAATGTAAACTCTACTGCAACACATATCCTTCTTGTTTTATCTCCCAGTCTTATCTGTGGATCTGTGGTCCTAGTCAGAGCTCTGCTGGTCTGACTTAGGTGATGAAGAACTGTCTGGATCAAGATCAGGGTGATCCAGTCCAGTGAAAAACCAACACAACCAACGCAAGTCACAAAATATGGGAAATCCAGGTCATTCAGGTCCAGTTGACAGTTTTGGAGACAGCTGTAGTTGTAGAGTAGAAACAGGATGCTCACTTTGTCCAGGTATGAAGATGTTGATGTCTCGGGTCTCGTCAGACGCTGCCTCCTTACAGCTGTATTTCCCAGAATTCCTCCACGTGGCGTTGATGAGTCGCAGGGTACTGCTAGAGCCCTGATTCTCCACGACAACGCCATCCTCCTGAGGCTCTACAGGTAATCGCCATGACACCTGACTCCACCCAGAACACACCTGGACACACAAACACATGGGTTTAGGTCCTGTCACTCTGACTGTGTCAGAAAACTGAATATGCTCCATACATCTGTGTAAAAACATCTCTTATTTATAGCAATTTGTGTGATTTATCACAATGAAAATAAAGTTTAGTAGTAATGAAAAATAAATAATGCTAATATTAGCTAATATGCTAACAGCAGCTGAACTGAGACTGAAATCTGATAAAATGTTCCATGTAAACAGATAATTTTCTGATATTTTGACCAAATGTGTGTCTCAGAAAGCACCACAGTTTGGTCTTTTCTGATACAAATAAATGTAGGATTATTACTTTGGTGTGAGTCACAATATGGGGGGAACTATCACGCTTGGCGGAGGTCTGCGCTCTTCCGAGTGTTTTTCTAGTTTTTATTTTGTTTTATCTTAGTGTTTTTCCATGTCATTTTGATCTTATTTTGTTACATTACTTTCTTAATTTGTCTTTTGTAACATTTTTATCTGGTTAACATATGTTATTTCCATTTTGTGGTGTATTTTTTAGCATTTTTCTCTTTCATCTTGCTTTTTCTTGTTCAGTCTTACATCTCATTTTACATCATTTTCTTCTTGTTACGTTGTTTTTATCTTTGTCTTTTTTAATCTTTTACCTGTCTTGAGATTTGTTACACTTTTATATTGTGATGCGTTCACTGACCACAGTAAAGCTGGCATTTTCTTTGAGCTGGACATCAGAGAGTGATGGCAGCAGCTCCAGACAGATGACGCCTCCTTCAGGTAACAGCAGCAACACACCTGCTGACATCCAACCAGTCAGAGTCCTGACCACATCCTCCAGTCACATGATTATACTCCACATTACTGATGTTCTTCTGATAATACTCACCCAGCAGGAAGTGTACCAGACTTTGTGTTTGTCCTTTAATGGACACCATCCTAATAGAACACAGAAAGGATGGATTGAGAAATAAAAATAACCAGTCAAATCAAGAAAACACAGAACTCAAGTCATGTTGGATTTCCTGTCTGAAATCTTTAAAGGGGTTTTGCTAAACCCATTTTTATTGGTCTTTGGTTCATTTATTTATGTATTTGGACCCTAATCGTTCATAAAGTTTGAATCTGAACCATCCAGGTGCTGCAGAGCTATCTTTATATTTATTTTGGCAAAAATCGAGTGGATTTCTACAACCCATTTTAGTTCCTTCTTAATTTGTTACATCTCTAACTAGTTACGTCATGATATTTGCACATATAAGGCTCTGATGAATATTTCTTTGAGTACACCATAATTGTTTGTCCGCAGCAACGGTTGTAGTTCATACTGAAAATATGTTCAAACATCAAGCCCATTATCTAAAATGTTTACTTGTTAGTAGTATTAACAAACTCAAGACAGATCAGGATGGTCAACAACCTGGAAGGGGTGGGGTGTGAAGTGGCTCATTTGCATTTAAAGGTCCAGCGCTCAAAACGACCTTTCTCATGTTATTACTTACAAATAGGGTTGAAGATGGACCTGTGGAGTTGAATTAATGACGAATTCAAACCCAAGCATAGCATTTACAGTTTATACAGACCACAGGGAAATGGTTTAAAATGCACAATTCCATTTAAAAAAAGAAAAATATTACTCCTTTAATGTATCTGTAATGTTTAACCCAAAGTGTAAAACATTGCAGAGTGTTTCTGTGTGTTGTTAATATGGGCAGTTCTGCCACTTATGTCAGTGCAATAAAATTTACATAGTATATAATAATGTACAAAACAATGGCTTCAGGGTGAGCTGCAGCTTTTTAACTCAGTGATCAGTTAAACAATGACTCTGTTTAATATAAACCATAGTTCTGCCACTGACCTCCATGAACAAACACCACTTATTCACATAAACTGTAGTTAAATGAAAAAACACACAAATTCACATTTTGTTTTGCTTGTTTTCTCAAAATCCACCTCATATTTGTGATGCATCCGGATGGAAACCGGAGATGTACTCAGTGTAGATTAATGAGGAAAAAAGAGAATCGGGTCCACTTAAAGAAGTGTCTGAAACGTGAAAAGTTAAGATGCCCTTTATAAACTGAAGGTGGTTTTACTTTGAAAGTTCCTCATCTGTCACATAAACAGGGGTCTGTTAAAGCTGTTGAGTCATTTTTTTCCCTCTGATGGTTCAAACAGATCTGAATACATTCCTCTGTGAGGCAGGAATGTGAGCCGACCACCGAGGAAGAAAATAAATATGAAGGTATTTCCTGTGGGTAGCGGTAGGAAACCGAAAACATTTCAGCCAATCAGAGAGCAGTATTGCAATGATGACATCACTACTTCTGTGGTGGTGATGTCACACATCTCTCAAGCAGCAGGTCTCACCTGTCTGTCCGTCTGTCACTCATCCATCAATCAACAGCCAATCATCTGTTTTTCTAGAATCAGAAACACAAAAGTGAACTTTAACTCCCAAGATGCATTTCAGCAGCAAACATGCAACAGATTAACACTCCCTTGTTACGCCTTTAACATTTCATCATTTCATCTTGTTTGATCTTTTACATTGTTGTCATTTTATTTCATTATTTATGTCTTTCATAAGCCTAATTGCAACTTATTTGTTATTTTTCTTTTCATGGGTCTTTTACATCATCTTTAGCTTGCTGTATCTTTTGAACTGCTTTCAACTTTTTTAAGTTTTCTGGCATTTTTTTTCAATCTTGTGTTGTGACTTTTTTTTTTTGGTGGGGGGTCCATCAAATGTTTGTGTTTTTCAATTTAAGGTATCACTGTTAATGTAGTTTTTGCTTGTTTTTTTTTCTGCTTGTGTTTTCATGTTTTTCTTGTTTCAAAAAATTACCTTCCTCTTGTTTTTTAATTAATTTTTTGCTATAATTTTTTATGTTTTTGTCTTCTTAAATGTATCTTTAATGTTCTTGAACTTTTAAGTTTTTGTATTTTTCTTTTCCTTTTTTACACTGAACAAAAATATAAACGCAACACTTTTGTTTTTGCTCCCATTTTTTATGAGATGAACCCAAAGATCTAATTCATGAGCAACAGCTCTGGTGGACATTCCTGCTGTCAGCATGTCAATTGCACACTCCCTCAAAACTTGCGACATCTGTGGCATTGTGCTGTGTGATACAACTGAACATTTTCAGAGTGGCCTTTTATTGTGGCCAGTCTAAGGCACACGTGTGCAATAATCATGTCTAATCAGCATCTTGATATGTCACACCTGTGAGGTGGGATGGATTATTTCGGCAAAGGAGAAGTGCTCACTATCACAGATTTAGACAGATTTGTGAACAATGTTTGAGAGAAATGGTTATTTTGTGTAAATAGAAATTGTTTTAGATCTTTGGGTTCATCTCATAAAAAATAGGAGCAAAAACAAACATGCTGCGTTTATATTTTTTTTCCGTGTATTTATTGAGAGACAGTGAGTTGTGAGAGTATTTTGAAACTGTAAAAATAATATTTTTTTCTTATTCCTTTCACTCAAACTCAAGCCACACAAACTGGAGGGTGGACATTTTCTAATTTAATCCTTATTTATTATGTTTTACTCATGTTGTATTTTAACAAATTCCTGCTGCATGTTTTATTCAAATACTCAGATCAGAACTGCTGCACAGTGAAACTTTAAACCTGTTGTAGACAAGAGTTTTGATGTTTCCCTATGGAACATATAAGTCTGATGTACATTATCAAATTAATCCAATGTGTTCAAACTTGATATGAGTTGCCTGAATGCAGCTCAAATGGCTGTTGAAATTTGGAACAATGACTCAGTATAGAGGAGACATGCATCAGCTCCAGAAGCACAAAAAAAGCATTTGTTGTAATACGCTCAATCCAACAGGAAGTCAGATATGTTGATTTAATATGCATATTTATGCCTTTTTGTCCTTTTCTTCTGCTGTGATATTGAACTCATTTGTCCAAAAAATTATGAAGAAGTGGATGATGGGAAGAATGAATGAAATTGTGATGAATAACACCAGTTGTGACCTGCCACCGTGTATAAAGGTCCAGTCAGCTATAACAGAGCTAACTTTTGTGTGGTTTTAATCCCTTTTCTGCTTTTGAAAACTAATTTCATTGATATTTTTTGTGTGTGCTAATTTTAGGGTGTATTCAGACCTTCTTCATGTGGTCCATTTAAAAGGGACCAAGCAAATTTAAAAATCCCAACCTAAAAACAATGGTTATACAATCAAGTACTAACTCCTGTATGTATCATGTGACTAAAACAGACAGAAAAGATAACATGGAATATCTAAAAGCACTGTATTTGTCAGTACAATGTCATAGCTATTGATGTAAGAACTTATGTGATTTTGGTTATCAAGAAAACCATAAGAAATGGATAGATATCAGCGCTTAAACTCCCATGAGCTTTTAAAAAATAATTATTAAAAAAAAAAGATAAACAACTAAAACAAATACAAAAATACAAATACAACTCTGATTTAAACCAAACAAGCCATTTCCAAATGGACACTTCTGGCGTGAATATAACTGGCCTCGAGCTGAAACAAACCGAGGAACCATGGGCTTTTTTGTGCTTGACAAGCCACCGTGGCCAGGAGCAGAATGCCTTCACTGATGCAGAATGACACATAAAACATTGACAAATTGGCTCTGAATGAACTGTTCTTGAACATTATTTTCATAAATTTATGTCTATAAAAATAGAATATATATTTTTAGGGCAGCTGTGGCACAGTTGATAGAATGGGTCGTCTAATGATCGAAGGGTTGACGGTTCGAATCCCGCCTCCAACTGTCCATATGTCAAAATGTCCTTGGGCAAGACACTGAACCCTAAATTGCTCCCAGTGAGGCTTGGTAGCGTCTTGCATGGCAGCAGCTGCCCACTGGTGTATGAGTGTGTGTGTGAATGGGTGAATGTGAGGCTTGTATTGTAAAGCG
>JAPTGZ010000007.1:6460468-6492309 GCA_029814645.1 Fowleria isostigma | reverse complement strand
TAATTACCAGTCCAGTGATTATCACATCCTTCATACGTGCATTTTGATCCATGTCATGATTCAGTTCCTCCAGTTCAGTGACCCTTTTTTCAAGCTTTGCTTGTTCAACTCTCAGTCCCTCCACCAACCTCTTCAACTCCTCCACTCCCATTTGTATCTGCACTGCCACTCGTGCTTCATGTTGCTTGAGCGACTCCGCTTGTTTTGTGAAACGCTCATTAATTGTCTCTCATGTCAATGTTTATTTATGTGTTATTCAATACATTATAAATCCTAATTATTTGATTTATTTTTTAATAATTTTACTGTATTTAGAGTTTTGTTTTTTTTTATTTGTTTTTGTCATACAAACAATTCTGATATTTACACCCAAGTGTTGCATGTTTAGATTGCTCAATCATTCAATCATTCATTCATTCATTCATTCATTATCTGAGCCCACTTTATTCTCACTAGGGTCGTGGGAGTGGCTGGAGCCTATCCCAGCTACGTACGGATGAAGGCCTGGATGCATCACCAGTTCATTGCAGGGCTGACATAAAGAGACAAACAATCACTGTCACCTTCACATGTCACATACCCATGGGCAATTTAGATTAACCAATTAACCTATTAGTGCATGTATAGATTGCTGTTATATGGTATTTGCATTTGCCTTCTAGCAGAGAAATTTTCTGATCCTTCGTTGGTACAGAGAAAGAGTTACTTTTATCCTTAACTTAACCTCCTGAAACCCAGGAAAGTACAAGTGTTTTTTTTTTTTTTTTAAATTCAATGTTTGTTTTCCATTTCAGCTGCTCACTTTTGGGGTAGCTACAGTGAATAGTCACATGATGATTTGGTACATGTTTTTATGTCAGGATGCCCTTACTGACAACTGAGCTTGGGTCCAGCTAGGAATTGAACCTAGGCCTCCCATGTATCAGGTGAGAACTCAACCACTGAGCCCTCTCTCCCCTTTCAAAAAAAATTTAATAATTGCCTAGATTTGAATCATCATGATGCAACAGTTTTTTCAGCTGTATTAAATATATATATATGTACACACACATATATAATATATATATGTGTGTGTGTGTGTGTGTGTGTGTGTGTGTGTGTGTGTGTCCTTTGGGGTGAACGTTTTGTTTGTACAAAGTTGTAAAACTCTTGTCCACAAATGTGGATAGAAAAGGTCTTATGAGATTTAACAAACAGTTTTGGTGTCTATACCTCACCAAGTAGTAGCGATGTAGTTCTCGAGACCCCTTTTTTGTGGTCTTGGTCTTGTCATGGACTTAACTCATTTGGTCTCGGACATAACGATCTTGCTGGGATTTGTACAAAAACTGCATCATCACAGAATAGTAACATGTAACTATGACGAATCTAGATGTTTAAAATAAAAGATATAAGGACAATACAATAGAAAAGATAAATGAATTTTATTTAACTTGTCATGTCACTTTACATTAATACCTTTTGCTCTACAATTGATATGAATAATCATGTCATTTATAACTCTTTTTGGTCCTGGTCATGGTCTGGCCTTAGTGTGTCATGGTCTTGGTCTTGTCTTGGTCTCAATACCCTTCAGTCTCAGCAGTGTCTTGGTCTCAGTCTAGCCAGTCTTGACTAAAACTCTACCAAGTAGTTAAAGTGTCAAAATAATTTTTTTTAAAAACTACAATAAAAAAATAAATATCCCAAATGCACATGGACTGAAGTCCAGTATCCTGGATGTAGTGATCAATCCATTCATCTACATCTGCAGAGACTTCTGTTAAATTCAAGTGAACAGTTTTGTTTGTTTAGGTATTCAAGTGTCTACTGTAGTTCTGAAATGAGTTAATGGTTCATTGTGAGGATGAACATTCTGCTGTTGAAAGTAGCAGCACTGCTCATTTTCTGACCTAAGGTGAGAAAGATAAGAAAAGATCAATCAGACGGCAGGACTTGACCACTTCAGTTTATTTACAGAAACACTTTAACATGATGCAGAGGAAGAAATGACTCCAAAAACTACAAAAGAAAAAAGATTAAAAACACACACATACACACTCTCTACCACACACACATGCACGCACACATACACACAGGTCACTTCAGTACATTACATACTGGGCATGCAGCATTAATAATACAGTACAGTACGATATCCATCATAGTAGAAAAGCTGAGTGGATGTGAAGGAGCTGATTATTGATCTTTGATTATTAATTCTGCAGAGCGTAAACATCATGCACAGGAAACAGTGAGGACTGTGTGATTTTGATGTATGAATAAATAATTTCTGTTATTGTATATGTTTATGTTTCCGGGGGAAAAAAAGCCAAATGATAAATGATCTCAATGAGCACTGGATTCACTATACATTAAATATACATTATATTATAAACTATAATATAAATAAATATATTTATTATACCTATATATCTGTGTATACGTATATGTATTTATCTGTTCATCACAGGGTGAACAAAATGAATTCAGTCCAATTTTAGTTTCCTGACATGGTGATGAAAAAGGTTCCTGTGCAGAACATTCAGCAGGGGAGGCTCGAAAACAGAAACTTCCAGCAAATAACAAATAATCCACAATCAGAGGATCAGAGGGTTGGAAGCTGCTATTTTACAGATAAAAATAAGCCTCACTTGCTGAACTCAAAGTGTCTGTTCACAGGAACAACATGTGAAATCTGCTTTAATTCTTCAGTTTCAAGCATATACACCAAAAGAGTTCCAAAAATGACATCTCAGATATACTTTCAAGTGTCTTAAAAGGTTTAAAGTGGACGTGTTGCTTTAGAAAACACACACTAATCTACTGTAGAAAACAGCCATTCACTCTGCTCGCACCGTTTGGCGTCCGACAGCCAAAAAAAAAAAAAAAAAAACTGGGTCAGTGGGGCAGAAAGTAAAACATATAGTGCTTATACTCAAACACCTGAAAACTGAACCAGAAGTGAATGAAATAAAGATTCAACCCAAACCTCAACAAGCATCCAGAGTTTCCAGATTCAGAAAGTCCAGGTCCCCACAGTGGACTGAAACCAAAAGAAACCAGCCAAAGATCAGGAAATAGTAAGTCAATATATTGTTCCCAGGAGACAATCTGGGCTCATTCTTTTTGTTTAATCCTGTCAGATCTATTATAGTCAGATCTATCTTTAAATTATTGCTCCATCAATAACATTTTATGGTTGAACATGCTTTGATGTCTGTGTTTACTTAAGGTAACGTCACCATTAAAGGTCAAAGCAAAAAGTTGGTTCAGACTCCAATTCTGTATTGAGCAAATAATGGAGAGGGGGTGGTGGTCAAGCAAGCAATAAAGTGAGTGGGGTGAGTGAGTATCTTAAGCAAGAAAAAAGCAGTGAATATAAAATGTCATTTTCTGATTGTTTTACACTGATTATGTCTTGAAATAATACTCAAACCTTTGCAAAACCTCTAAAATAAATTCAGCTGAACCACAAAGTTCTTCCATTAATCAGTGTCCATTCAACACGCCTGTGTAGTAGAGGTGACAAACTGAGACCAATCTGTGTGCATGTTCTGCCCAGAGTTTTGTCTCTCAGACAAAACTGCACAACACTATGAGTATTAGAGTATGTGGAAAGAACAACTTTAATTTCATATTATTCTGATCACATGCAGCGTGATGCTATGATTAGCAGCAGATATAAAGTATGATACCCAGAAATGTGTTGAACACAGTAAAACAGCAGAACAATGCAAGCAGAGGGCTGGATCTCTGCAGCTAAATAAACTGACAGATGGTCAGAGGGGATGATTATGAAGGGTTATTATTGTATGAGCCAATATTTTAAATTTTTTTTTTTTTAAATGTTGCATATGTTGCCTTTAAGTTTACTATCACTCAGCCACAATAATCACTTAATCTTAACCTAGCTCCACTGGCTAATGTTAGCATTAACTAGTATTGGAGCAGATAGTCTGTAAACTTGCCTTATATGTAGCCCACCTAGAGTTACGTTAGAGTTCTGTGAGGCTGCCATTTCTGTTGTAAAGCATTTATGCTTTACAATTAATATTAATTAATTATTAATTAATATAATATTACTACATAAATGTATAACTTTACGTGGTAATATTTTTTTGTTGAGGTCTCCTCCCAGTCAGACATGCCTGGAACACATCCCTAGGGAAGCGTTCAGGGGGCATCCTTACCAGATGCCCAAACCACCTCAGGTGGCTCCTTTCAAAGTGGAGGAGCAGCAGCTCTACTCCAGGCATGTCCGACTGGGAGGAGACCTCGAGGCCGACCCAGGACACGCTGGAGGGATTATATCTCTCGGCTGGCCTGGGAACGCCTTGGGATTCCCCCGGAAGAACTGGTGGAAGTGGCTGGGGAGAGGACTGTCTGGGCTTCTCTGCTGAGGCTGCTGCCCCCGCGACCTGGACCCTGATCCGGATAAGCGGAGGACAATGGTACGGTGCGGTATTTTTTTGTAGATGAAATGACTTGGTACCAATGTAATTTTTCCTTATTAGCAGAGGGGTTGGTATTCATTCAGTATATTAGCATTAGCTTATCAAGTTTCACTAGTTTTCCCCTATTTTTCACCACTACTACTTTCACTACTTTTACAGCTCCACCCTCTTGTCCAAATTTGGTCATTATTAACTTGAGGCTTCAAATAGTTCAGATCCAGTTTTCAGGTTTCAATCTTCAGTTCATTGAGTCCCCTTTTGAGAGTCATGACCCCCAGGGTATATTGTCAGGTTCTGGCAGTGGGTGGCTTTAAGACTAAAGTACAGGTGAGCAGCAGGATGAGGCTCAACCTTTTTTTGGTTTTGTTTTTGTCTCTTGGCATTTCTGGGGCCGAGACGCCAAACAGCGCAGAGATGTGCGGTGAACTAAAGGGTAGCAGCGCGGTGGAGAACACATTCAGCAGTTGCTATGGTAATTTGTGTCACACGATTATGCATTTCATATTGATAAAAATAATAAGGCTAATATTACACCATGTGTCGTCTACAGGTGAGCCACACAATGCGAGCACTGAAAGTCAGTTAACATGAAAAAGCCTTCGGATACAAACGCGATATATTGATATTAATAATATTAATAATAACGTCATAGTAAGAATCTGATTGTACAAAGTTCTACATTCTCCCGACGGTAAAAAGCTGCTTAAAAGCCTCTGAGACAAACACAACAGGTCAAAGGTTGCAGAATATCAAAGTTGGCAAAGCTGGCATTTTGTTAGCTCGCGGCTATCAGATACTGGCGCTCCTGGTAAGGAATGCTAACAAAACTAACAAACCCTAGTGAAGATTTACTTATTTTCCACCAAAGTGGTTTGGAGCCGGTTTGGTTCAGCATGAGGCACTGGCTCCAACACTTTGCAGATGTAAAGACGCTTATGTCCTTAGTTAGGTACAGGATGATTGAGACCACAAGGACCAACTAAAATTAAATGAACAACATTTTCTAAAATCACAAACACACTGGACCGGTCATGTTAGCTTTGTAAGTAACACTTGTGTTTGAAGTTGTCAATAGTATCATTGAGGATGTGATGAATGTAGGCCACCAACTGGAACAGGAGCCTTTCCAGTTCACACCGAGAACACTCACATGATCCATTGGTGTAACTTACCTACATTAACTAATGATTGCATTAGTTTATCGTTGGTTCTGTTTGCTGTTGGTCCAAATGGCAGCGTTATTCAAGTTTGATTATTATTGCATTTATTCTAAAAGTAAAATTAACAGGGAAACTGAATTTTGTTGAGTTTTTAAAATAAAAACAAATAAAATATTTAGTTATTTTTAAAAATAAAACAAAACTTTTGGTATAACACCTGAGAAGTAAAGGCGACACAATAAAAAAGAAAAATCTAAACTAAAACAAAAATTTTGATCTATATAAAAATACAAATAAGTTTTTTTTGTGTGTGTTTTAACTTTAAAAACTAAAAGTAAACTAAAATTAAAAAATAAACTTTGCAAACTAAATATAAAACAAACAAAAAATTTAAAACTCAATAACTTTGTCTGGAACTAGTTCCCTATTGGTGTGTGGTCCAATGAAATGATATGACTGTGAGGAAGAAAGGCAAACCAGAACTAATGCCAGACCAGAGTTTGGACCAGGTTGCCACTGGTGGTAAAGAAGCTAAAAAAACCGAGCAGATCTGACAACCACGAACTCCAAAACACAGCAAAGCCAAAGCAGAAACACGGAATACAAAGTCCAGCATGCAGTAAATCTGTACATAAAATAACACCAAGAGGCAGAAACACAAGCTCCCAAACAGACGTCCAGAGAAAAGTCCAGTGAAGGTTTTTAAAAACCTCAGGTGTCTTACACAACCACCAAAGGCTGAATAAGTGTGAGCAGCAGCTCTTATATTCACTATTAAAGATTATGTTCAGTACGTCATTGAAACACAGAGATATGAGGTTTCACACTGAAACAATGGGAACGTCAGATAGTCCTGAAGTAGGGAGTCCCAGAAGGGTCAAAACACTCTGACAATTAAAATAACCACACAAACACTGGGGCTTAATGTAATGTCAGTTAGGTTTGAATAGTCACTTTGAAATGTAAATCATTTGACTGGCAGCCACAGTAGGTGATTTATTTACACAATGTTAGAGATGTTTGTCCATTCTGAGACTGTACTGATGAGGGTTCAGAGAGCAGAGGTTCTAGTCCTCACAACAGATGACACGTGTCTATGTCTGCAATTCTGATTGCCTGTCACTGCAACTCAGTTTACATGGTCTTGTCTCCCTCCATCCCTTTAAAACAGGCATTTTCAATAACTTTCCTTGTTCCTGCCTTTGCTTTCATTCCTTCCTCTGCTTATTTAATCCTTTTATAAACGAACAGCTTCAGTTTCATTGATGAAGAAGATGAAGATGAAGTCAGGGTAGACTGACAGGTCATTAAGGTAGGCTCCCTCATTAGGACACCTGGTGGGGGTCAGGGGTCATGGTCAGGTTGGGTAGAGGTGTGGCTGTTCATGGAAGATCACAGGTCAGAGGGCAATGGAAGCTTCTGGAAGCTCTGAACCCAATGGAAGCAACAAGATGAGGCTGAAACTCATCACCATTTAACAACAAACCATGTATATATCCCTTAAACAATGTTTAAACATCACATTTACATGTTTCACATTTTTAATTTGGATCAGGTAAATATGATGTTTAGATCTGAGGTACCAGAGGCTGAGAGCAGCTCTGACCATCATCACTGTTTCAGATCAGTCATCTCTTCATCTCCCACATCAGTCTGAGGAGTTTAGATTTACATAATATTCATCTAGAGCTCATTACTTGTAATTCAATAAAACTCATTTAAACTCACTGTTAGCACTTTTTGCAGGTCATGCAGATGAAGCTGGATTCAGAAAAAACGCCACCAACAAAATACTGTTTTGTTTTGACATCTAGAGCATCAACAAAATCAGATTGAATTCTTAGCACTTCTTTTGTCTGTTTTGACATGAAATAGGTTTTAAATTACATTCATAAAGGTCTTAGAACACCTTAAAATATAACTTGTGGAAACCGGTTTTAGAACTGTAACTGAATACTGTAAAGATAACTAAATCCAATTAGAGAAAATGGTACATATTACTGTATTTTATATATATGTATATAAGGAGATAACGAGGCAATGGATCTAAAAGTAATATGTTACCATGGTGATTCTCAGCCTCCATACTTACACTATTATTATTTTCATCTTAATTTTAAGGAGTAAAGCTTTATATTAGAGAAATAACCCTCTGTCAGAGCAGAACGTACTGCTGATTTGACCCACAAGTTAGAATGTAAATATTCAAAGGATTACTTTAATTCAACACCAGTTTGATATGTGTTATCTAAGTTTTGAGCTGTAAATTAAGTATTAACCATTAAAAACTGTTCAGGTCAAATTTGATTCAAATTTGGGTCTACTGGTATCAAGTTCTTAAAAATTGTGGCTCCAGGTAAAAATGTGAAGGTTAATATATTGAGAATAAAAGGTTGTTGAGTTTTTTGCATTGTTTCTAAATGTATTAGTTGTTCTGAATGTGATAAAAATACTCAGAAGGTGTATAAAATGAACAGTATTTAAGGATTAATAGTGACTGGTTAATACTGTCATCCTGACACATGGAGATACAAGGTTTCCACACATCAAAAGAAAACAACCTGCACTAGAACAAGAGCGCTGATTGGCAAATCACAAAAACGGGCGTGGCTGAAGGAGTCCAAACAAGCAGAAAAGAGGAAGCTGATTGGTTGGTGGTTCACTACTGGATGCTTTCTGGCCCCACCCTCATCTCCTCCTCCTCCTCACAAATCCTGAATGTTGACGCCAGGCCTGCTGTCAATCAATCTGTTGTCACAGCGGCGCTGGTCCATCACAGACACACCCACTCTGGAAGTTAGCTGAGAAGAGATGATAAACAAATGTTATAAAAATTAAAATAAACAACAAAAATGATGAAGGAATTAAAGTTGCTTAACCCTTAAAGTTCCAAACATCCACCAGCATCCAAAAGCATCTACTGATGTAAAATGTTTAATAATTTTTGATTTTTTTAGGCTCCATAGTGACAGTGGAAACAGCATCATCTTCTACATCATTGATTCACCATTAACTTGCTTTTATGTTCAGTTAATGATGAATTTTTCTTAGCAAGTCACTTTTTCCTGTTTTGATACAATAACCTTCGAATTACTAGTAAATTAAATTTAGGAAAATAAATGATTTTAACTGAAAAAAGCAAAATGCAGGAAATGATAGTATACTAAATACTGATAAATCACTTGGGAAAAGTTACATAAATGTAGAGAAAAAAAGATTTGGAAGTTGACGCAAAAATGGCTCTAGGTCTTTAAAGGTTAATAAAGCAGAGATGAAACATAATAATGGTTTAATTAATATCAAAGTAGTTTATTAATTAGTAATTGGTATAATTCCTAATTGCTAAACTAGAAATGTATCCACATTATACAAACATAATGTGCCTGAAATGCACCTGAAAACCCTCAGCCTTCAGTCCACGCCAAAGTTTTTGCACATACGGACAGATGGACAGATGACAATACCCTTTGGCAAGAGCCGAGAGTAAAAACCAAATAAAACCCCACAAACCAATTAACACCACATGAAACAACATTAAACCACATGAAACCATATAAAATCCCATAAAAGTGCTAAGTGCTGATGTTAACGATAATGCTAGGTGCTGTGTGTATAAATGTCTGTGAGTTAGTGGGTTAACGTTTGACTTAAACACACACAAACACGCACACACACACACACACACACACACACACACACACACACACACACACACACACACACACACGCACGCACAAACACACAAATCAAGAAAACCCTCCCTCCAATATATATGGTCAAAGACTTCGCAAATAGATACATTTTGGGCTGAAATCTTCAAACTTTGCATCTTTATCATTATCTTTATCTTCGACTTTACAAAAACTGACAGATTAATTTAACCAGTGAACTCCATTGACACTCAACTGTTTTTATTTGATAATTTAGTTTTTATTAAGTCTACATGTTTGCAGTCATAAGTACATGTATATATTACTTTCATCTATGTACTTTCAATGTACCCTTTTTTCCCTTTTCTTTCTCCCATTTTTTCTTAATTATAAAGTGAAAAATTTGGACTTTTTGAAAAATAACCATGCTATATATTGAATGTACAATTGTTCCTATTAAAACTTGAATACAAATGAAAAAAAACCCACATGCATTAATATAATGCCCAGTAAAACCACTAAAAGAAAGAATAGAGCTGCATAAAAACACAGGAGTACCAAACATCAAATTAAACAACAGAAATGAACCAGCTCCTTAAAATACAATGTAGAGTAGATATAGACTCTTAAAACTAAGTCAACTGAATTTAAGTGAAAAAAAACCCAAACTAAAAGACAATTAAAAATATAAACTCTAAAACTGTTAAAACTCTGTGACAAACTCAGACAAATAACAGATTGTAATCAACCTGAAGTGTTATTTCCGTGACGTCACTGAACTCATTGTTGACCTACTTACTTGCTGAGCGTGGAGGCGGAGCCAGAGCGGTGGAAGTGGACAATCTGCCACTTGCCATCACGGCGGTGCCACACCCTGGTCTCCTCTGATTGGGCAGTGCGAGGCGTGCCGTTGGCGTCGATGTACTGCGTCACCCGGATGTAGGCAATGCATGCGGCCTCATCGCCCACCAGGTGGATGTGAGGGTTCAGGATGGTGGTGTGCACTGGTTTACTGTTCTTAGACCACACTGACAGAGACACGGACAGGTTAGACTGGCTAATCACAGCACAGGACAAGTACTCAGGTGGGCGGGGACAGGGCTGGGCGATGAAGCAATGATATTATCATGATGTTCACAACATTACATCATAATATATTTAATGGAAAAGTATTTTTTGTCTTTTACATTGTAAATTTGTTTTCTAAGGCTATGTTCAGACAGAAAGTCAGATTTTTTTGTGAAATCCAATTTTTTTTGTGTGTTTGTTTGTTGATATTATACAATAAATGCGATATCTATCAGTTTTAAGTATGAACTGAATGTGACCCTGAAGTGACCCGCACGTACAAAAGAGGTCCTGACATAATATGTGACATGCAGGCACACACTGTGTTTATGGAAGTAAGTATGTTTTTCCTCCTCCTTCTGGGACGCAGAATTCTGACATTTGTTCCATTTCAATGATGTAAAGGTCAGGTAAATGCAGCCTGGCTGTTCAAACTGAAGTTGCATTGCAAAGTATCGGATATGTATCGGATTTAGGACCACATATGAAAGTGGCCCAAGTTGGATTTTAAAAATTGGATTTGTGCTGTTCAAACTGTCTTTAACAGACTGGATACAGGTCACATATGGGCAAAAAAGTCAGGTTTGGGCCACATTTGCCTGTAGTCTAAATGTACCTTTAGACTCTTATTTGTAATAGAAAATCCACCTTTAAACTTGAAAGAATCAATGATTTAACTTTTGTTAACCTGTTTCTTCCAACCCAACTTGTGCTCATTTTTGCCTGTTTACAAGTTCCAAAGCTTAAAATTGAAGAACCACAAGGTCAGAATTAATCAATGACACCTTATGTGAAAGGCAATAACCTCTAGTTTCAACAGCATGTGGCTAAAATACAACCTGAACTACATCGGGTGACATTTAACAGAGTATGTTTTTTTACCCATTTAATATAATTAATCATGGAAGGGACCAGTAATCTGACCTCGTGGCCACCAAACAGGCCAGATGTCCCATGAGCTTCGGTTGCTATCCATGTGATTCTTTCATAATTATGTTTTGGTGCTCAAGAATACGGCAAAACAACAACATCCATTTGTAATGGATACTTCTCTGTGTATATTCCTTATGTACAATCTACATGCATAGTTTCTGTGTATTTCTACATGTATACTCTTCTTGTAAAATTCTCTTTGTATAGTTTTATATGTACAATTTACAAGTCTACTTGTTTTTTGTACGTATGCTTTCATATGTACATTCTTCACGTATAGTTCTGGATGTATACTCTATATGTAGATTCTTCATGTATGGTTCTTGCTGTGTATACTTTGTGCATATGGCATTCTCATCTTTTTTTTCTTTTCTTTATTTTCCCAATCCTTCCATGTATGTCTGTGTACACAGGTATGAAATGTATATGAACGGTATTGAACATTGTACATGTATATGTAATTACCACTGTAATGGTATGGAGTGCATAAGCTCGAAATAAACTAAATAAACTAAAAAAAAAATAAACTAACCCTATAGTATGCCTATACTGACAAGAATTTTATTGAAGAAACTTTAATGTATTTAATACAAAATGGCGACTGAATGAGGGACATCAGTGAGAATGGAGAGAGTAAAATAATATAAACATTTTCATCAGAAGAATATTTTTGGCTGTATCATTCAGCCATGTGGGAAAACAGGAACTCTGGTGGAGCTTACAGTTTTCAAAGTAAAAGCGGTGAAAGTCCAGGCCTTCGACCAGATTCCCCAACGCCTCGGGCTCAAACGCTGTCACAGCAGGATCACACATTTTACTGAGAGGGCAGAAGGAAAAAAGTTTTACTCAGAGAATTGAATTTAAAAAGGCTTTTCAAGAACACATCATATACATATTTATTTTTTTACATTTTTTTTCTAAGGCCGATGCTGATTTTGAAAAATGGCAGATGACCAATATTGAAAACATCTATATATCTTCCTGCTGTATATCGGCCGGCCAATATATTGGTCAACCTCAAGAGTGGAGTTAAAATTTAAAGTGAATGATATGTTACTGATTTGTTTATTTTTATTTTCCTTGCTTTCCTTTCTTTACTGTAACTGTGTTGGAGCACAAATTTCCTCCCAGGGATTAATAAAGTATTTCTGATTCTGATGACATACAGAGTGTCCTGAGTGACGGGATCACAGCTGACAGCTCTAATGAAAGGTGTGAACTCATTTAGATCACATTTGGAGGTGGTCTGGGTCTCATATGTCCACAGTCTCTTATCTGTGTGAACTGGAATGTGTCCTGGAGGAAATGGAGGGACTGAATCCTGAGCTCATGTCATACGTCCACCAGCGTCAGAGACACATAAACACATTAAACACCCACAGAGATACATTACATTGCCTCATATGTGCAGAGGCCTAGGGGAAAACAGAGTATCTGCAGTCCACATAACCCAGTAGAAAATCATCAACATGTTTTAAGCTCTAGAGAGTTTGATAAACACTAAAGCATACAGTATGTCATGGAGAGAACCAATAAAATATATCGATAATCAAAGGTGGATTGATTGATCCACTGCAAAACTTCCACTTTAGAAGCTATTAGTTGCCTTTGAGCCGCACAGAGGATTAAATTAACAAATCTACAAATTCAGCCTGTTGTTTGTGAAATGAAAGCTTCCACTGATGGCAGATGAACCTATTATTGCACAAACCCTGGAGCTTTCCAATGTGAGCTGTGAGTGGTAAGTATAGAGAGCAGAAGTCCTCCTGCTTCTGCACAGAAAAAAAACAAAAAAAACCCCAACCCAGCTGTCAATAGCAAGTGATCAATAATGTTTTAAATTGTAGGAACATCTACACATATGATTTTTGTCAATTTAAAGGAGTTCTTAGTAGTTTTAATATTCCATACTCTCAACAACAGGGGGAAGTCAGTGTATCCACAGACAGTATCGCTCACTGATTAAAGTATGAAACTCATTGTTTACACACATCTGTATCATGGTATCATCAAGATTTCCTCCTTAAACTAAAACTCATAGCTTGTTATTTTGACAGTTGGTCAAAGCTCTTTGCCTTATAATCTTCATGTGCTGCATCAGCTGATAGTTTACATTATAGCACTGTTAGCTTAGCTCTGTTTTTAGACTGAAAACAGTAATGGCAAAACCACAAATCACCTGTTTTCAGTATGGTTTGTGTTGTCAGTAAATAAAAATAATTAAATATAAATCTCCAACTCCTCCACCCCATGTTCTTTGGATCAAATCCATCCTGAATTGCAAACATCTACAAAAGATATGATACACACTTCAGGGCTCCAAGGCCAAATTTTACACAATCTGGGCCCATTTTACTCATATGCTAGAGATCTAAATTTCCCTTCTATTCCTGATTGATAAGTTTTGTCATCTGTACTCACATATGTTGCCGTACCCTCACTGGACTAGAATGAGCTAAATGTAGTTTACTCCTGAACGTATAAACCATTTCAATGTTTGTGGGCGGGGCCTAACTGGTGCAGAAAGTGAAAGTTATGGTGTCAACGGTACATGGAAGCCAGTGTGAGAGGTACAAAAATCAGGAGAGAAACAGAATAATGGAAAATACAGAGGCCTTCTCCAATTATTTTAATGGTCTGTCAATGAGAGATAAGGTGTCTACAAAAATAAGTTGACCATTATCAGCGGAGTGATGTTTCCTGATCCATACGTCAGTTCAGTGGGTCACGTAGCCAACAGAATGGACGGAGGTGTGAACGAACATGTGTTTATATGTGGATGAAAAACCCAGAGTTTACACTAAAGAAAAGCTGAAGGCAGACAAACCCCTCCATGAATAGAACTGAGTACTTTGTGTCATGTCCAGGATGTTGAATACCGAGTGTTACATCTGACATTTTCATGGTAGAATACCGGAGTAACTCGTACAATCCACAGGAGAAAACTCACATACATATCCATCAGTACTGTTGGACCAGTACTCACTGAGCCCATGTCACGATATGATTAATGAGTGAACATCCTGTTTGACCCTTCAGTTCATGAAAACAAAGACCACACAACAGGTTGAATATATAACACTGAGGTGGTTTTGGTGTTGGACCGACGAGCTGCCATGTCAGAGACAAGGACATGAACCCAGTTTTCCAGACGTATCTACTCATGGACCAGTGGACCAACTCTATACTAACAGACAACTGCACCTGCTGGATGTAAGTGTTGTTTAATGTACATTAAAACAGTGTCAATCACACTGGTTCAGTCATTTTCTCCACAGTTTAGTTTAATGGATTCACCCTTAAGTGTCTACGGTCTGACTTAAAGGCCGTCTTTAATGACCGCATTCTGTAAAAGTGAAGGCTGATTTTTTTTTTTAAGCATTTCTATTCTGAAGCCTACAGCACAACAATAACTTTTTCCTCTACGTTTCTCTCTTTGCTCTCCAATCTGTCCATTTACTTCCGTTGATATACAGGTGCTGATGTACAGTTTCTGCCACCAGAGTGCGTGTGACGTCAAGTGTGACGTTGACTCGGAAGTGGTCTATAGAAGCCTGACATTATGTGCATAATGAGGCACCTTAAACACTGAGATGGACCATGTTATTTACACTGACTGACCTACATAGACCGTATAATTGTACTCTTTAATGTCAGAGTACTGTTTGTTATCTGTTTTGTTCTTTCTTGAGGTTGTTTTATTTTGCTTTTATATATTGCTGTCACCTAGGTTACTGACTTTCTATTTTTTTATATACAAGGCATGTTGTATATGTATGTGTGTATGAACCTGTGACAAAAATCAATAAAATAAGTTGAAGAAAAAAAAAGAACTCAGAGTTTAGTCTGAACCGTGGATCAACAAACTGCAAGTTAGCAAAAATAATATCACATAATAATAACTTTAGACCTTCATAAACCTCATGATAAACTCACCCATATTGAGGAAATGCTGCCATTTTATTGTCAAACTCTATTCTTTTCTTTTGGAGCTGTATCCGGTGGTGAAAACAACAACAGTGTTTCTAGATTTTATCACTTTGTCACTTATTTATTCATTTGTTTGTTAGTGGTTCTCATTCCATCTTGTTACTTTCTGTGGTAAAGGACCCTGTGGTGTTAGTTTTCCTCACTATAGGAGACCAGTAAAGTGACTCACTACTCCCTCTGGTGGTCACATAATCTGTCATACTTTGCATTCTGTAAGTCGTCACTCTGAACACTCTTTTGATAATTTAACTTTATTTTTCAACCATTTAAAGTACAAATACCATAAATAGCTCCTTTAAATATAATTTTATAAGACAAGAAAAGTTGCGATTTGTGGCAAACAGCTCAACAAAACGGCATCTTTCCTTGAATGCGATGCCCATTCCCAAAAGAAACATGGCCACAGCCTTGACACATTTGATCTCAGTCATCAATAGTGAGGTGAAATGGTATTAAAAGAGGTGAAAATAATTCCAGTGGTCATGCTGAAGCTGCAGAGACATCTTCAGTGACTCTAAGCAGATCATGGAGAGACAGCTACAATGACCTGACCTCTGCAACTCTCTGGTGTGTGTGTGTGTGTGTGTTTTTATATCTCTGCATTTTTACAGACTGATACTTCGATCGGTGACTTTTCTGATTTGTCCAATTATCTTTTAAATGTGAGTAAATTATACATACAATTCAAAGGGTCAAAAAAATAACTTTCCTCTTGTCTTTGACTGTAATGCAATAAGGTTCGATGAGGTTGGACTGAAAGGGGCAGGACTTTGTCTCTCTCTATAAGACAAGATATCTACTGTATGTGACTGACAGGTGTTCTAGTCATTCACAGCCAGCCATGTGTATGTGTGTGTGTGTGTGTTTGTGTAACATACGTGTAGCTCTCAAAGTCTCCGTTGCTGATTGCCTCGATGAGCTGCTCCGTGACTTTAATGATATCCTGTTTCCTCACTGAACACACACATTAAAACCACAGATACACTAATTAGTATCAAATTTTTTCCACATTTCTGTTATGTCAGAGTGTATGATGCTCTTGGAAATAATAACTTTTAAAACTGCTGTTACTTTAGGACAATTTACAACCAGTCCACTGTATTTATTACTACATATGTAACTGTATTTGTCCTCTTTCACACAATGTAAATACTAAAAACTAGTGACTTACAACATTTTAATTACAAACCTCAAAGTGACAGGACTTCCATCAAACAGCTCTTTAACCTCAATAATAAATTAGAGAAGACACTTCCATTCAAATCTAGAAAAACAGAATTTTTTACATCACCTTTTCTCACCATTTCACTAAAACTTCATAACCGGCTGCAGAAGCCTCTGTTTGAGTGCTTCCCTGAAAGTAAATCTGACTTGTTTAGTGTCTGTGTTTGGTGGAAATCAATACATCACCCACACAGAAACACATTAATGAGCTGTTAAGCAGATCTTTCTCTCTAGCTGTAATAGCTGTCAGATGTTTGATTCAAACAGTGAATTTGCAGCAAACAGCAGGTGTTTTTGTTATTACTACCTCTGAGATAGAGTTTTGTACTTCAATAATGAAAGAATTAATTTGTTATTTGTTAGTTTTGAAAGAAAAAACATTGAAATATTGACCAATTCAAGTCTGTAGAAAAAAAAAACAAAACGGTTAAACAATGCTGTTTTAACACAGCAAAGAATGGAGTACGTGACAAAAAAGAGAAAGATTGCATCGTCATAAACATCAAAGCCAAAGAAATATCTTCATTTTCAGTCAGATTGAGATTAAAGATTAGATTTACAGTTACACATGTCAGATTAACCACTTTATGTAGTACATCCCATAGGTGTATGTACAGACAGCACTAAACATTAACATCATATTAGTAATTTTTATTTCTATACAGATAATGATCAGATGCTGAATCAGGATCAGATCCAGAATATGGGCCCACATAAGAACACAATTATTTAATGTCTGTTTTAAATGTCTGTATGAATGTATCCTGACTTAAACAGTGCGATTGTTTATTTTTTTTATTTGTATTTTTATTTACCTCTGGTATCCTCATCTTCTATGGTGGTGTTTGTGCTCTCAGATGATTCCTGTAAAAACAGAAACAAACATGTAGAATCAAGTGTTTCCTGTTTTTAAAATAGCACATTTCACTTAAATGTTTAAAAATAAATCTGTTTAATGACATCATCTGCCAAATACTCTTTCTGCATCAACAGATATTTTTTCTAAACAAATATTTTCTGCTTGTCACTACCTTTGTTTTACAAAATATTCCCCACATCAAAGGTGTCAAAAATATTTACACTCATAACTCAGGTAGAAGTATAGATATTAGAGTTTAAAAAGAAACCAATAAAGTGTCGGAATTGCATGTGTTTATACTGCTCATTCAACCACAATCAAATTCACTCTATCTGGATGGCGTGATTTATCCAAATAGTTTTTTAAAATTTGAACAATGACAAGGTGAAATGAAATCATGCTGAAATGAAATAGTCGTAACAAGTTTACTTTTAAAATGTAAGGAGTAGAAAATACAGATAATTATGTAAAAAGTAGAAGTAAAAACTCAGCTGAAAAATAATTACTCTGGAAAAGTGTATATAACCACAATTTCTACTTAAATAAGGTAACAAAGTATTTGTACTTCATTACTTGACACCTCTGCTCCACATACAAGAAAACAACTCCAAATGTTGGACATTGGCTTGGGCAATGAAATTCTCAACAATGACATATTAAACCTGTAGTGCTTGATAGTTTTAGAGTCACTGGGCAAATATTCCAATATAATAAGAATAATTATATTTAAAGATTTTGTAATTCAGGTGGTTTGAGGACATGATGTGCATCTATTCTTTGTCTAGGGTTTGAAGCTGTAGAAAATCTACTCCATAACACCCCTATGTTGTCTATTCACTGGTGTTTTCAGACACATAAGGGATTAAATACATTATTGACGGTTATTACCAATCACCGATCAGATTCAGATGTACACAGTCTGCTATGTTTTTTCTTTCAACAAAGAAAAATAACTTAATTTTTTCATAAAATAAAAATAATGTCCTTATATTGATTTGGACCAAGAGGAGAGAGCTGCAGAATAAAGGTCTAAGGTTTTTAAACCCCTGATTTCAGCAACTGCAACATTAACTTAAAAGTGTTCAGGTTTTATGAAGCATGTTCTATATAATTCTATAGATTTCACCTGATTCAAGGACCCTAATGTGTGTTTGGTGACTGTGCTCTAATGCAGGTAAAACACAAAAACCAAAATCATCCAAACTACTCCTTTGTAACAACAATAACTAACCACATATAAAGAAAACACTACATCCTAATATCTGCTGTTGTTGTAGTTTCAGACATAGACATACTGTATATAAATATACATTGATCACACAAAGCAACAGTGGAAATGTGTTAATAGAATGTGATGCCACTGTTTACTACACTTTTTTTTTCCACAAGAGTACACAGAAAATTGAGTTTCTGTTTTATAAAATGCTGTTTACATGTGAATTAGTGGCCCAAATATAGATACAAATATAGATTCCCTAAACAATTTTAGTTTAGGGAAATATCTACATTAGTGATCAAGATATACAAAAAGCAAGAGAATATATATACACACAACACACATAACATGGTGAAAATATCGTAAAAAAGCATAAGCAATGTGAATGTAATCTAAGATTTTAATAAGATTAAAATAATGTAAAAGATTAAATAAAATGAAGGTGTCACAAAAGCTGAAATGGTGTTAAAAGTGAACAACACCTGGAGGAATATGGTCATGTGGATTATTTGTTTAAAAGGAATCTGATAAAATACAACATGACTAATAATGACTGGAAAAACTATTCACAATGAATTTATGACAAAATATAATTTTTTAGCAAAAGAGGATGCACTGATATGGATTTAATTTAACATTTTCTCCAAATCAATTTAAAAGCAAAACTAGATGAATTAAATTAATTAGATTTGTTGGCATGCTACAAATAATAAAATAAATCCTAAATGAAAATCCCTGGCATGAAATAATAATGAAATTCTTACTTTGACTCCATCAGCCTTCTTGTTGCTTCCACTTTTTCCTCCTGAACGAGGGATGAGAATGAAGAGAAAGAGAAGCAGCAGGGTCAAAAAGAAAGGAACAAATGCTGAGAAGAGCAGAGCTGGCATCGTACTGACAACCGCTGCCCACGTGCCTTTCAGCAAAGCACCCGTCTACGTCTATTGTCACTGATAGAAGACAGAAAACAGCAATGGATGGACCAAAACAGGGACGAAATGTGACAGAATAGAGTTTAAATGAGAAGAACAGGAAATGGAGACAGACGCAGAAAAGTTTTGGTAAAAAAAGGTAAAAAATGTTCAAAAAAACCCCCGAAGATATGACAAAGATGGAAAAAATATATAGTCAGAGGGAAAAGAAAAGGTTAAAGCTTTGAGATGATTTAGTAGTGAAATAAACAGCTGATACAAGTGAAGAAAGTTTTGCAAAATCTAAAAAAAAGGGCACTTCCAGTGCTGCCTTAAGAAAAATGAAACAAAGAAAAAGAAAGAAAAGTAAACATATTTTTAGAAAATGAAAGTAAAAATAAGGTTATAAACATAGCAGAGGGGAAAAAAATGCAGAATTCCACAAAAATTTCACAAAAAAAATTATCCTGTGCTGCTCACATATAACGCCACTGAACAAATGTGAAAAAACAGCAAAACTTAAAAGCAGTGACACAAGTGAAACAAAACAGTCCAACAATAGACAAAAGATGAGTAACAAAACAAAAAGCTACAAGCTGAAATGGAACTGCTCCGGCCTCAGTCTGTTAAACCGTCTGTCTGTTCAAGGCCATGGGTCGACAGTTAGATCTGTCTGTCTGTATGAAACTGATACAGACAGACAGACAGGTGGGTTTTCCCAGCAAGCCCTGAGGGTCACATAGAGCCGAGGCCAAATTTAGGTTCAACTTGAGATAGCTGCAGAGAGAAACACTCGACACATTCCTACTGTTTGACAGCATCAACACTGCCAGGATGAAGATGAGCATGACTGGAAAAAGCAAAGAAAACCAGAGAAAAACTAATTATAACCATATGAAGCCAATAAAAAGGAAATTATATATATGTGTGTGTGTATATATGTATACTAACTCCTGTGCGTATCATGTGACTAAAACAGACTGAAAATATATAATGCCTAAAAGCACTGTTTTTGTCAGCACAATGCCGTAGCTATTGATGCAAGAACTTGTGTCACTTTGGGTACTATCCAGTAAACCATGGAAAATGGATAGATGCCGGCTTTTAAATTAAACTGTTATTAGCTATTTTTGTTGTTATCATTATATTTGTCATCAAATGAATGTACGAATAGTTGTACCAAGCAATAAAATGAACAAGAAATTGAAAAAACATAGGGTGGTCTAATCATTTTTCAGTGACTGTAGAGGTTCTAAATACTACAATACCCATGAGCCTCAGCTCTTGTTGCTTGGAGAAGAAATCTCAAACTCTTTCAACAAAGTATCATCTGCAACCTCATCTTTCAATATGATGAAATGGGGAAAAGGAGAATCTGTGCCATTTGATGTTTGGTCTTGAAATGCATTCTGGGAGTTGTAGTGAGCTACAAAGCTACACAAGAGTGAAAAGTTCAAACAGCTGCTGACTTGCTCTGATTCTGTGTTAACCTGTTAATCGTCTGTAAGGCAACAGCTGATTGGTCCGTTCCTGTCTGCGTTAACCCTCTGCCACTGTTTACAGACCTGTAGGTCAAAGGTCAACTCCCTGATATCCAGAACATGCTGGAGATTGTATGACACCACAATAGCAAATGAGGAGGCACTCAGCCAATCTGTGCTCAGTGTAGAGACTGTATGTACAGTCAGTAAAGTCAGCATGTACACGAAGTATATATATAGATATGTAGATATACCATACACTCAGTATGTCAAGCAGTATACAATAAATACAGATGAAGACACACAGTACACTACTACATAGTAATTTATAATCAATAATGCCTAATAAATAATACTATTTGTTTGAGCAGTGAATATATAAATAATTGACCACAGGCTGAATGCGCACTGACATGTACAGTGTACATGTATTTACTGCTGCTGAAGGTACCTGAGAAATTTCTGGTGGCCAACATGGTGGTAAGGATGGCACCCTAAGGAAAGGAAACAAGGAAAGACAGGACAAGAAATAAAAGGAAGGAAAGGAAGGAAGGAAAAAAGAAAGGGGAAAGAAAGAATGAAAAAAGAAATAAGTGGGGAGAAGATAAAGGAAGAAAGGAAAAGTCGGAAAAATGAGAGACAGGAAGGAAATTACATTAAATAAACTATTGTTAAATTTTGTGTTTAATTAATCATGTTATTGAATTAAATCATCTGAATAACAAAATACATGTTAAAAATTGAGATGATATTTGTGAGTGAAGTCAGTATTATAACAACTAATTATGAAGTTCATTTTCAACCTTTAAAACACCAGTTACACAATAATTGTATGTTGTTGTATGTATGTTCACACATCAGTGGTTGAAGCTTTGCAAAATTTCACATTTTCTTCTGAAGATTTTCTGAAACTTCTATATAAATTTCTTAAACATTGGGATGTAAATCTGATGACTGATAAGAGATGAGAAGATCAGATAAAAACTGTTCCTTAAAAGGAAATAACTGGTCCTGAATCAGTGAATGTGATTGTACTGAAAACCAATGAATGCATGATGACCTGAGTTGAGTGTAATGCATTACAAAAGTAATACAATACAGTGACAGATTACTTTTTGCCCTTGTGCAGTAGTATAAGGCATTACTAATAAATTTTTAGTAATATTTTACTTGGTACAATAGCGCTTGAGTTACGAGACTCTTTTTGCTCAAATGAAAAAAAAACCCAGCAAGACTGCGAGACCTTCAGAAATCAAAAATGCAGCAGGAAAGTTGTATTTCCTGTTGGTGTTCAGCCAATGGGTGAAGATGGCACCTCGCCCTCAGTTTGAACATGTAATAGGTTGAAAAAAATCCAAGTATTCCCACTGGGAGTCAAACATGGTAGACAGGAGCATTACTTAGTGAGCTACAGTATCTGTCCACATGTACGCAAATTTATGTGTCAGTAATATAGTAAGGTAAGAAATTACTTTTAAATAACTAACAAGTAATCTGTAAAGTATTATAGTTTGGGAGTAAGTTGCACAACACTGATGATGATCTTTGACCTACCTTGAGTTTCCGTCTAGCGTTGAATTTCTTCAGACACTCCACTGTTTCCTGTCTATGCATACAGGACGCCACCGTTGAGCGATGCTGGGAGAGGAGGACACAGACATACGTAAGTAAAAGAAGGAGGGAGGGAGAGAAATTAATGGCGGTAAGAAGGAAAGGAAATCATGGAGACATCACTACCGTCATCAGTGTGAAGTAAACACATGCTGGGTTTCCATTACCCTCAGAAATGCTCAAAAAGTAATTTACAAAATGGAAAACTAGTAATGGAAACTACAAAAACTGTAAAAACTGTCCACAAAAACTGTTCAAGATCGCAAAAAGGTTTTTAAGCTCTCATGAAGTGGTTTTTGAGATGTTTCGATACCGAAGTATCACGCAAAAGTATAACAAAAACACATTTTGCCCATTTTTACTAGTCACTTGCATGACAAGTCTGGTGTCACCAGAGGTTCCATAACATAACAGTTCATTAAATGTTACCCAGGTCATTTGGGAATTCTGGATCCAATTCTGATTTCTGTACAATTCTCTCCCAGAAATCTATTATGCGAGGCCGCTGACATAAATCAGGACTCTGCCTTGGGCTGCCCAGGTGCACCTGCAGAGTGAGATATGCAAAGAAACACCCCCCCCACCCCTTTTGGAGAACTACCACATATGGGAAGATGGGACTTGCTAGAATCACGCATCAGAAGCAAAACACTCTTCAATGGAAACACCTTCAATATCTTATTATACTTTTTCAAAATTGTAGAAATACTGCTTTTATTTTGTGGAAAATTGTAATGGAAACCCAGCTACAGACAGGTGGGAGTTCAGAGGTCAGCAGAGGTCAGGGCTTACAGAGATCCAGGGGTGTTTGAGCGCCTCTGCAGCCGTGATGCGTTTTGCCGGGTTTATGGTGAGCATCTTATTGATGAGGTCTTTGGCTTCAGGCGTCACTGTGTCCCACTCTGGAGATGGAAACTGAACACACCATGACAAAGGAATATCAGAAGAGTCCAAACAATAAATGTGCATGTGTCACCATGTGTTGTGTCTGGGTCGTTATGCGACCATTTGTGACTCACGTCATAGGCTCCAGCCTTGATCTGCTGATACAGACGATGCTGATCTTCATCCCAGAATGGAGGATAACCGACCAATAGGATGTAGAGAATCACACCTGAGAGGCAGAGACAAACACAGCTAAGAATGGTGTCAAGGAGAGGACGACAGAAGATGTGTGAAGACAAGGACAGGTAAGGAGGAGACATGGAGGGAGATGACAAGAAGTAGAAGACAGAAGAAACAAAGAGAGGATACAAGTATTGGATAAAGGACACAAGGAGACAAGAAGAGAGTACACAGGGAGGTGAAGACACAGAAAATAAGATAATAAGGATAGAGGACATGGAGACAGAGAACACAAGGAGAAATAAAACATGTACAGAGGAGACAATAAGAAGAGAAATAAGAAGAGGAGACAAGAAGTAAATGAGGAAAGGACACATAGAAAAAGGAGACATGGACATAGGGAGAGGAGGTAGAGAAAACAGTGAGTAAAGTCTGACCACAGGCCCACAGATCCACTGCCTTTCCATAAGGGTCCTTCCTCAAAACCTCTGGAGACAAATAACCAGGGGTCCCAGCAAAACCTGAAACACAAACAAATTGAAAAGAGAGATGAAAACCACAAATATGAAACAAAAAACAGCCAAGTCAAACCAATAGAGTGGAGTAGATTGCAGTTGTACAGTACTCCTGCAGTATGACTTACCAAACCAGGCCTGCTGGTCTCCTTCCACCTCAATGGCGAGGCCGAAATCAGCCAGTTTGACAGCAGCTCCTTTGGACTTCGAGGCCAAGAGCAGGTTCTCAGGCTGTACAGACAAACACATGCTAACGGCTAACATTGCACACTGGTTTACATGAGGAAAGCTAAGTATGCTAACATCCAGTTCATAAAATAGTTTCAGTAGATTAAACTGCGCGGTACCTTCAGGTCTCTGTGGACCACACCCATCTGGTGACAGTGTAGCACCGCCTCTAAAATCTGCTGGATACAATGACTGTGGAGAGACAGAGGTCAGAGGTCAGCATCACATGTCTCTATGTTAAGGTAGGTAAAAGTTTCCTAAATCTGTATTTTTTTGCCTGTATGTGAGTCAGATTTTTAATGACAATGTAAAAAGCGAGAAAGTCAGATCCAATCAGAAGTGATCAATGAAGACACACTTGGAGACACTTCATAACATCAAATGTAAACACTTATGGTACAGTTGGACATCAGTGATTGATTATCCCAGGATGCAAATTAATGCAAAGTTTGAATGAACGTAAACTTGAGTCAATTTATCCAATGTCAGAATCATCAGACAGACAAACACTGGCTAGTAGATGTGTTTACCTGGCATCGGCTTCACTATAATATTCTCTGGCTACGATATCTTCAAATAGTTCTCCACCTGTTACTCTGAAACACAGAAAAAAAAAAAAAAAATCATCACTTACAATGGAAATTTCCAGTAAATTATGTAAGAAAACGTGCAGTCGTATAAACCACAGTGCAATGTCACAACACAATGTGATACACTACAGGATGTCCCAGAAAAAACGCAACAGTTAGGAAAATTGTGATTGTGGGGATACCAAATATTATAGCCATACAAAACTGGAATTTCTAGATGTGCCAAAACATCACCTTCATTTTGGTACCAGTTACATCTTTGTACGGTTCCAGATCGCTGCACAATCATTGTTTGATTAAGGTGATGTCAAATGGCAATTGTTGCATGTTTTCTTAACTTTTGTGTTTTTTTAGGATATCCTGTATAACACACATTAAAAAAGTCAGTGTAATAGACCATAATATGCAGTGCTCAAGTTGAGGGGGGATGTGTGTGGGGGTGCCGTCCCCCCTGAAATATAAACGTAAAAATCTCCCCCCTCCTAAAAGTGTCATCCCCCTTCCCATCCCTTATGTCATTTTATCAATGAACATTACTGCTATTACAGCATTATGGCGTTTTACACATATTGATTAAAACACTGGGTGAGAGGGCACGCAGACTTGCAATGACACAACATTATTTCTCATGTAAATCATTATCATTATTATTATTATTATTATTGTTATTCTTTGATTGAGGTCACTAAGCGTCATACCGGCGCATACAGTTGCAATTTCAGCACCAAGGCCCAGCAACCAGGAGGACAAAGCTCTCTGAGGGACTTCTGGTTTTCAAAAAACTCAAAAAATAATGCTACAGGTAAGTCAAGAGTCAGGAATGTCAGTAATTACTTTTATTAGCCCATGACAGTCACCAAAGAAACAACACAGCTAACATTTACGTTTGGAGCTTACATTTTCTGTTTTGTTAACTAACAGTAGCTGGCTAACAACTTCATTAGCATTGACGTAATGTTAGGGGTCGAGTACACATAGCCAGTTATCTGGCAAAAGATTTTTCTCTGTGTTTGTGACTATTGTTTACATGTCAACAATGGCCACACCCACTGAAAGCAAAGGTTTCTAAAAACTCCAGCTAAAGTGGAGATTTTGGGAAATCTCCATTTCCCTGTTTGGATGTTTTCAGGCAAAAACAGATTGACGAGCCATGCACAGAGCCCTTGAATAACAGTATTGTGGGCTCTGGCTGCTCACTATGACACTATGAAAGCTCATTGGCCTTTTGTCTCACATTTTGCATTATGATTGGCTGACCAGGCCTAAGACTCTCATTAAGTAGTAGTCCACCGATACTGATACAATCTGTATGTTATAACTTCAACTGACAGAATAATTCTATGTTATGTATTTCTTAATGACTGCAACTGTGTGAGTACTTAAGGAAAATAAAACATGATGAGAAGATGTGTTGAATGAAGAGGAAACCACATTATTCCTCAAAAAAACACTGCAGCCATTTAAGATGAAAACAGTAACAGAATCCTATACTGTTTTGTTGTTGTTGTTGTTGTTTTTTTATTAAAGTGATGTGTCACATTCATTAGTTTATGGAGATGCATGTAATATGCATATAAAAAGCATTTTTGTGACTTTTCCAAAGCTAGTTTCCAATTTTCTTGATATTGTATAAAAGACCTTCTACTGATGAGTAATGACTCAATGATAAAGTAGTTTTCTGAGGGAAAAACTAAACGGTTCAGAGAAGGTTTCTGTGTTGGTGGAAAAGAGCACGAGTCACAGTAAAAATTCAATGTTCATTAAATGTTTCCATTAGATGATTCTGCAGTGTGTCATCAGGTATTAGTGACATAAAACCAGTCTCCATCCTTCATGCAGTAGGTGGACGTCCCACCCCCTCATCTCTACACTGCAGCATCACTGAAACAAGACTGCAGTTTCCACCATAGCCATGTTTCAGCTTCAGTTTTAACAGTGGGTGGATGCAACGTTACATTGGTCCATTGTAAAAATGACATAAAGGACATAAAAAGATGCTGATAATTGCTAAATTTGTGATTTAGTTCTGACTATTCTGATTTAATGTGATTGATTTATAAGCATTAAATCAAAGAAAATGGACACAACCTGAGGTTTTTAAGATGACAATTTAAACAATGTAAATCTTACAAATAAAAGAAACATGTATGATAGTAATGATATGTGCCGAAATACAAATTTATGAAAAAGAAAAATACGAAAGTGACACAAAAGATGCTAAAAGATAAAGAAAACATTATATGATAGAAGATGAAAACAGCGTAAAAAACTAAAATCATTTAAACATGCAACAACATTAAGCCACAAAGACCCAAACCTCCATCGTTGACCTAAACCATCTACTGATCTAAACTGTTTAATACCTCATCCACTCATCATATCAATCCATGTCAATGATTTGGTGTAAAATACAGTTTGTTATTTTTTCATGGCCATTAGATATGACCCATTTGGATGTTTGGAGGCTTCATAGTTACCGTGGAAACACCGTCATCTTCTACCACATTAATTCACCAGTAAAACCCATGGAGTTGGACCAATGACAGTGGATGAACACACTGAGTTTATGTTCAATTAATGACAGATTTGACTGAGAAAGTAACTTTTTCTTAAGTTTTCTGTTTTTGATACAACCCACAAGTGTAATCTCAGCATTATGATTAAAGTAAATGATCAGTCAATTAAACGTGAGAAAATACCATATTTTCACTGCAAATTTAAAATTATTATGATGAACGGTGATAAATTGCTTAAGAAAGGTTAAATAGAGAAAAACATAGTGTGCAAACTACCACAAAAGTCAAATTGGGTCTTTATGGGTTAAAATGAAGAACAACACCAGACAAAAACAGAAGTTAAAAAAAAACAAGGCAAAATGAAAACAACATAAGATGAAAATGAAAATTGTCGTCAAAGACTTTTTGTATGAATACAGATTAAAGTAAACTTACAGGTCAAAGATGAGATAATGATGAGCCTCCTCTGAAATGCTGTCATGTAGCCGAACTGAAAGAAAACAGATACAGAGAAACAAGATAAGACAGACTTTCAGTAACTATAACATTTGGTTCTGAAATGTTGTTCAACTTTAAATTTTACATCAATAAGGAATAACCTCGGCTTGACATTTAAGGCACTACCACTGATGGCCACTAGGTGCATGGCTCCAAAAGCCTAAGTTCAAACTGAATGATTCATAAAACATCAGCTGCAGGAGTTATGTTGATATGTACCCTATAATACCCATCCTTTTATAAATCAGATTCAAGGACAATTCATAGTTTTCAGTTCAGAGGCAAAAAACAATGTTCCACATGAGGCCAGTGTTGGACATTTACTACTGTGTTGATTAAACATCTGTTCAAAATCGGACCTTTTCATGTCACAGTTGCAGCTCTGCTCTATGTTTCACTTGATATTATGTGATGCCCTACAACTTTGGCCAGTTGCTTTAACACCCATAGATTTGTTTAATCAAAAGTCCCTTTTACACAGAGATCCCTGAAAAAAGGTGAGATGTCGATCCCACCTTTTTTCCACCATTGACCAGTTTCAACAGCCAATCCAAAGGCGTGGCAGAGGTGAGACAGGCCTGACTTTTACACAGTGAACCTGCATTCCAGAATCAAACCGGTGGTGACACAGCACAGTGTATAGTGTGATGTATAATTTGCGTTTCAGAAATAATAATAAAATAATTCAGAAAACTCTGAGTATAGTGGTGTTGCTAACCTCTCCAGTCGTTTACTGTTCCACAAGTGTTAGCATGAATAGAATCCTCCACTCTAAGTGACAATAGCTTGCAGATCTTGGTGTCTCCCCAGTTCAACATCTTTCTGGTCAAACTGATATGGGTTTTCTTACTGTACATGGCCGGTGCTCATTTTTTAAATCCCCCAGTGCAGGAGTCACACAGGCAATACATCATCAAAACGTCACACCTTGGTTGCGGAACAAGAGGTGTTCCTTTTACATAGCAGTCCAGAATCCTGATTCCACCTTTATCAGGGCTTTGTTATTACCTCCAGAGGCGTTACAGAGGCACAATAAAGGTGGGACCATTTCATTTACACAGTCGTCATTCTGGAATAAAGGTGAAATATTCCTGTAACGGAAGTTCTGTGTAAAAAGGATTTAAGATTCTGACAAGTGAGTGAGATTGCTTAATCTCTGCAGTCAGGCACAGACTATCGCAAGGAGCGCAAGGACTAGTAAGATTCATGCAGGATATACATAAAACCTCCTTAAAACTTGTTGGTATCCCTTACTTTTCAGTGATGTTAAATAACATTGTATGATCATAGCATTATCACACTCATCATCTCTTTTCTAGATCACACATGTAGATAAAATTATGATTACATGCTTTTTGTATCTCATGAGTGATGATGAAACAGGTAAGTCCCTGTACAGCTCCGCTACATGGATGTTTTTATTCAGTAAGTTATATTAGTAGAAATCCTACCCTAAAAACACCTTTGCAGGATTAAAGTAGACAAAATTCTATGTATTTTACATGTGGCTATGTTAGTAATGCTGGTGTTTGAGAGTTGAATATCAAAGGTGTTCGCAAAGGTAAGACTGATTAGCCTACATCAGGTATCTACCACCCACCATCTACCATCTCATCATGCTGACAGATAGTCAAGTTTCTGTGTGTTAGGGTAGTAGTATCTTACCTGACCAGCCATCCCGTTTTGTCAGTGTATTCAATATTGAGAAAATGGTCTGGAATCGGGGGCTTGAATCCAAATATGAAGGTGAGACTAGCAGGTACCGTGTAAACCAATCACAGATGTGACACTCTTGTCAGAGAAACTTAAGAATACAGGGTGTAATTTGTAATTCAGTCTTTATTTTTGAATCAAACAACCAACAACAGTTGTAAAGAGATTTGCGGACTTGGAACTGACTTTGACTCACAACAAAAAGATGTTGGTGCGTATGACGTATTGCAAAACACCCGCCCCCACGTTTTGTGATTGGCCTGATAAAAAATAAATTGGGCAAAATCAACAGTGAATGGAGCAGTTCCAGACCATTTTCTCTGTACTGAATTCACTGAGGAAACGGAATGGCTGGCCAGGCTCAGTAGTGACAGCAGGAGTATTCACGTTAGATTTGCAGAATATCCTATGACATGAATCTGACCTAATGAGTTTCCAGTGTCGGAACAGTTTTTTTTAGTTGATATGAGGATCCAGTGACTGCTTGGTGCTGTAGATGATGGACTGGTGTCACCTGTCTTCACTTGTGTGGCAGCATTTGTAATGTATAAATATATTTTCAGGTTCTATTACAGGAAACATCCAGGTTTATCTCCTCCGCTATAAATCTGACATACATACATCAACCATTCAACATTTTGCATAAATAAACCTGTTAAAATATCTGTCAGCCCTGGAGTAAAGGTATGTTGTACCTCCAGGGGGACATTACTATAAATACATGAAAACTATGAATAGAGACTTGATGTTTGCATTAGACTTTGATTGACAGGTGTTTCTGACAGTTTGCTGCCTGCTGAGTCAGACTTTCATAGCTTCTTATTGAATAAAACATATTTGTTCTTGTCAGTCTGCTCAGTTAGGGCTACTTATCTACATTAGCAAGTGTCCATGTCACACAGTAGCATCACTGCAAAAAGTGACTTTACCAGCATTTTTGAGCATGGTGTTAGTTCAAATCAGGCCACAAACCAGTATGTAACTGATAGCAGCAAATCTCATGGATGGATGATGGATCAGATGATTCGTACTCGTCGTCCTCCGCTTATCTGGATCAGATGATTCTCTTCTGTATATTGACTTGATTAAACTCATTCAGGAGGTCATATTTAAACAGCTTAGCTCAGTTGACATCATTACTTCCACTCCACCTCCACCACAGCTCCAACTTTTAATTCTATATTGGATTTAATCAATAGCAATTTGTTGTCATTGATCCTTGCTCTGTTCTGATCCCTATGGGGGTCTGGCTGCTGCTCTCGCTGCCCTGGTATTTTCCTTTAAGAACAGGGAGACCCCACCACAGAGCCACACTGCTAAATATAACTCATGCAGATAAAATACTTTTCTTGTGATGAAGGTGGTCCTGACTAAACCGTATTTCTCATTAGTGCAAAGGTTTTCATTTGCTAGATCGAATACCTTTCAGTAGTCTTTTATATGAATAAGGATGCCACCCTACACAGAATAGCTATGCCTGAAACATGTGCATTTCATCGTAGTATCCTGGGAATTTCCAATAAAGGAATATCTTATCTTATCTTATCTTATCTTATCTTATCTTATCTTATCTTATCTTATCTTATCTTATCTTATCTTATCTTAGATGAAAATACACACTAGTTTGACTTTATAAGAAAATAGAAATAGAAACATGGCAGAACCTGTAACACTGAGGACAGATAGAACCTGCACATGAATTTAACTGAAGCAACAAACAACAGGCAGTAAATGAATGTCATTAACTATGTGTCAGAGTGTTGTAGACTAAAAACAAATACAACAGATGCTTCTATTAGAAAAGAGGGTGAGAGGCCAGGACAAATATCCCTGAAATATTGCCTTTGTTGTATTTAGCGAAAGGTCTCTACAAAACACAAGTATGACAGTTAACCAAAATACATGAAAAATGAGTGCTTAAAGCTTCTGGTTCAGACTGGAATTATACCACATAAGGTACATCATTCATCTCAAAGACAAATTATTAGACAGTACATCAAAATACAAAAACAATACTGCAGGTAAAAGGAACAAACACTGTTATAGTTGACATGTGCAATAACTATATTAATAACCTCATAAGTGAAAAAAGAATGACTAAAAATAGACTATAGATCAGGGGTCGGGAACCTTTTTGGCTGAGAGAGCCATGAATGCCACTTATTTTAAAATGTATT
>JAPTGZ010000007.1:6437965-6451042 GCA_029814645.1 Fowleria isostigma | reverse complement strand
GGGGGGGTTCTTTAAACTGATGAAGAACGAAGGAGTTAAAGAAATGAAAGGAGATGTGGAGTTATCCCTGTTTATTTACACAGGTACAGAATGATTCTGTTCTTTATTCATATTCACTGGAACAGGGGATTTGAGTGTAGTGTCTGTTGTATCAGTTAAACATTTAGCAAATGCTAATGTTTTAGCCACAAGACTAGCTCTTTGATGTCGGTAACCTGTTTTATTTTTAGCATCGTTTCAGTCACAAACTAAGCGCTACGTAAAGTGAGATTGAAACATCTCTGTATGGAGTTGAATGTTGATTTCGGGGCCTGATACTAAACTATCTTTCAGGAATAAAACCATCATAACAGCAGAATACAGCACTGTGAATGCACATGAAGCAGCTACCTCCGAACTTTATTTTACAAAATCCGAGACCAAGAACAGACATTTCATTTTAAATGGCATGTTATAATAATGTGTTATAGTGTCCTTGGTGATACTATTGTTTGTAACAGTGTTTACTCATTTATGAACTTATTTTATCAACAATGCTTGTTGGCTAGTGGAGACGTTCGCATACTCACTATCATTACTGTAATATCATATACATGCATATCATTACAGTGATCAAAGCTGTTTGTCCCGTAGGTATATGTTCAGTTTAGTAGATCCTTTGTCTGCCCCAGGACAGTTTTTATTATGGACACAGAATTTAGTCAGTTGAATCTAGTTGTAGCTGGTGTTTATGATACTTGTGATTCGTGTACAGAAAATGTTAGCCCCGGAATGATAGTGTTGCTAATGCTAATGTGGTGGCTGTTGGAAGTTTGTTAGCCAGTTAGCTCTTAAACTGTACAGTTTACTTCATTGGGGAACGGATCTCACCAGGGGAGACCTGGAAGGAGTTTTTGGGTGTTTGTTTGCCGAACAACTAACTGATGGCTGTTTTCAGCTTCTAGCATAGCATTGCTATAACATTAGCTAAAGAGCAGCTCTAGTTACATGACCTCCTTTGTGAAGTCAAAACAAATGTTTGAAACGTCAAAGTCCAGATAAAGTTTCCCATTCCGCTGCGCCCCAGTGTGCAATCACTATTTTTTGCCTTCATTGAAGAAAATGCACATTTGTAGAGGGAGGGTTGGTTACAACAGTGAATAGTCCTCTGGGGGAGGTCTGCAGAAAAAACGAAGAAGAATGAAACCGGTGTCGCAGATACTGGTTGTTGTTCCCAGCCTAGAGCCCCCTCTGTGTATGTAAGTAATGTTTACTCCTTGATCATGTGGGTCAGTGTGAAAATCATATTTAAGAACAGTGAAATTATATATTTAACATATAAGTTGCACCGGAGTATAAGTCACAGGACCAGCCAAACTATGACAGACACAGACAGCCAGACTGCCCCTCCTCACATACACACTGAAGTGCAGAGACATTTGAATTGAATTAGTGCATTTGAACGGGAGTACCGGCGTACAGAGGCAGAGCAGGAGGGGGGCCCCTCCCCCTCCTGCGCTGCCTGTGAGTGGCAGGGGGAGGGGCCAGACACTTGAGAAACACAGAGCAAGTGAGTAAATTCAGTCACCTAATTAGCGCATTTGAACAGAAATAAAATGTCGGATCACTCCCAAAATATAATTGATCGTTCCTTGTGTCATTTCTATCATGTCCTGAAAGTTTCATCAAGTTCTGTCCTGTAGGTTTAGCGTAAAGTTGCTAACAGACAGACAGACAAACAGACAAATGCTGGCAAAAACATAACCTCCTTGGCGGAGGTAACTAATCTAATCTAATCTAATCATCTTGCACTTTACAACAACATAAAAGAAGACCAAAGTGCTTCACATCAAAACATAATTTAAATACACAATAAAAACACAATAAAATAAATAAATAAAATACAAATGTGTAAAACAATAAAACAAACACACAGATAAAAGACCACCTGTTTAAAACCCTAAGAAGTGCCTCATTGCAAATGATTAAAAGCCAGTTTAAACATGTGAGTCTTTAACCTGGACTTAAATGAGGGCAGGTCATTGAGGACTCGCAGGTCAGGGGGCAGTGAGGTCCATAGTCAAGGTACGGCAACCGCAAAAGAGTGATCACCCCACCATCTAGTTCTTTGGTCTCCATCTGCAGGTCATGGTCATAGTGGAGGACAAGAATGCAGGTGGACCCTTGAAAGAGGACTCTGGCACACTCAAACTCCTTCACTAGGAGTAACAATTCTTTACCAACCTGTAGAGCAAGGGTCACCAGCCCTGGTCTTCGAGAGCAACTATCCTGCATGTTTTAGACGCATCCCCCTTCTAACACACCTGATCCAAATGATAAGCCTATCATCAAGCTCTGCTGAAACATCTAAAACATGCAAATAGTAGATCTCGTGGACCAGGGTTGGTCCCCCCTGCTGTAGAGGGTGCTCCTCCTTGCTCCAGCTCAGAACCATAGCCATAGCTTCAGACATGGAGGTGCTAATTTTCTCCACCAGCTTTACACTCAGCTGTAAACCACTCATGAAGTCAAGTGGACCACAGTTGTCTGCATACAGCAGAGGTGGTGTTCTGAGACCACCAATATGGATACATTCCACCGTCTGGCCATGCTGAGAAACTCCATCCATAAAAATTATAAATTGGTGAGAAAGGGCAGCCCTGATGGAGTCTAGCCTGGATCAGGAATGAGTTTGACTTAATACCAGTAATCCTAAACAAGTGCGGGTTCTGTTCATAAAGGGACAAACAGCCTATAGTGGTGGGATGTGGACTCCATACTTTTGGAACACTCTCCACAGGATACTCCTAGGAACATGGTCAAATGCCTTCTCCAAATCTGAAAAAACATGTGGACTAGACAGGTAAACTCCCATGAACTATCCAGCACCCAGTAGAGGGTTAATATCTGGTCCTGTGCTCCACAATAGGACAAAAACCACAATGTTCCTCCTTAATCTGAACCACTTTTACAGAGATTCCAGAAAAAAGGTGATCCCACCTTTTTTTTCCACTATTGACTGATTTTCACAGCCAAGAGAAAGGAGTAACAGAGGTGACACAGGCTGGACTTTTACACAGCAGAATCAAAGGGGTGGTGACGCAGCGCAGCATGTAGTGTGATACCTTGTGCGTCAGACATACCCCAAGGATAACAGCATTACCAACATCTCCAGAGTCGGCCCATCTTTCATCATGTCATAAATGTTAACATGGATAGAGTCCGCCACCCAAAGTGACAATAGCTCATGGATCTTGGCATCTCCCCAGTTCGACATCTTTCTGGTCATGCTGATATTTTTGTTAACTGTACACACAATACGTCATTCAACCATCACACCTTGGTTGCGGAATAAGAAGTGTTCCTTTTACATAGCATTCTGGAATCATGATTCCACCTTTATCTTGGCTCTGTTACTACCTCCATTAAGCCGCAACAGAGGTGGAACCAAATGATCCACCATTTTGTTTACATAGACATCACTCTAGAATAAAGGTTAAATATTCCCATTACAGAAGTGCTGTGTAAAAGGGGCTTGAGATTCAACTATGTGACAATGTCGACTATGACATTTGACTTCTACCTGATATTGAAAAGCCACATCAACCAGGACAGACACACACTATCCAGAGCCTGGATACCTGAATCTAAAGGTAGCCCACACCCCTCATTAGATGTTCCAGCTATAACAAATGAGACTGGAATGGCTTGATTGGAATATCTATTGACATGGTATTGTTAGAGAGAAAATCAGTGTCAGTTTATGGGAACCAGGGCTTTTTCCGATGACCATAGCATCCTTCGGTAGTATAATAACTTTAACATGCTCCTGTACTGGCTTCATTTTGGAGCCTGTGCATTTATGCCACATGGTTTTTCATCACTTCAAACAAATTTCACACAATTTGCAGCCAAATCTGAATCAGCCTTAATAAAGTTTTCAGGTTCTATTATGTATCATTAATTTGGTGTTCATTCTTTATATCCATCAACAAACCTAACACTTCACTTTAGTGGTGAATAGGACACAAATACTGGCCTCCTGTGTTTAAATACACATATGTAGGTTTTTATTCTTCCATATTCATCCACAAACATTGTCTAATTATTCAAACAACCACAAGATAAACACTGGTTGTTTTATTTCTCTCCATCTAGTCATCAAGTCCAAATAGCCTCTTCCAGATTTCTAGTCATAACGGGAAATAAATTGCCTCACACACCCTGCAGGGATCAGATTTCCTGGGCACTGCAATCTCCGCTCTGGTTTTAATTCAGTCGATGTTTTTCACACATTAAACGGTGAGTGTTTGTATGTTGTTAACCGTCAAACAGAACGTCATCACTGATACAGAACTGAGAAAAAAATAAATGACAGACATACTGATCAGTAATGAACGCAGAGCTGCAGCTCTAATCAATGCATGGATCGATCAGGAAATACAGTATATGTGTCTAGACTCATTAAGCAGACAAATAAAAGCAGGGGTTATTTTACCAACACACATTTGGGTTTATATAACAAATCATCAAGTTCAGTGTAATTAAAACTGTTTTGTCAGTTAATTATTGATGAAGAAGAATCTTTAGTGCATCACATCTTCGTGCAGAAAGTGTATGAGCTGATTTACATGGTAACCTGCATATTACATGATAAAAACAATATAAAAATTCAAAAGGAAAAACTATTAGAGATAAGATACAGATGAGATAAACATGAGACAAGATGAGACGAGATGAGATAAGATGAGACAAGGTAAGAGAAGAAGAAACAAGATGAATTAAGATACAATGAAATGAAGAAAAATGGTAAGAAAAAAGAAATTAACCATGATGTGGGCAGAGAAGAGACAAAACAAAGATGAGACACCTATGATGAGATAAGACAAGAAAAGACATGAAAAAATAAAAGATGAGAGAGAACAAAATGAGACATGATGAGAAAAGACTAGATTAGATTAGAAGAGATTAGATCAGATAAGACATGTTAAGATAAAAAGATAAGATAAGATAAGATAAGATAAGATAAGATAAGATAAGATAAAATGATAAGAGGAGATGACATAAGATAATAGATGAGAGAGGAAGAGACACAAAATTACATAAAATAATACAAGACATGATCAGATGAGACTAGATAAGACAACAGTTAAAATATAATATGATGAGATTAAATGAGACAAGAAAAACAGAACAAGATAAGATGATAAGACAGGCTTTCATTTTGTGTTTTGTGTCTTTATTTTGTGCTTCCTGTCTTTCAGATGTAAAGACACATGATTTTTCAGGTGAATTAACACTTTATTATGATATAAACTTTAACCCAAACTTTATTTAATAGAAGGATGTGTAAAAATTCTCCCCTGTTAAACCCAGAATGCAATAAGACTAAATAGAAATAATGTAAGAGAACTATTCTTACAGTTATTATGTAACAATGTGGATATAACATTACTGGTTGGTGCAGAGCTGTCACTGCAGAAGAAAACTGAACTCAATGAGATGGAGAGATGTGGGCACGCACACACACACACTTCTTTGTCAACTTTGCCGGCTGTTGCTAAGCAACCGAAGGAAATCTCTAAACCAGAATAGTGATCTGAAAAAAAAAAAAAAAAAGCTGAGGAGGAAACTCTGCAGCTTCTGGTTTCTCTCAGTTTTGTTCTCATGTCGGAATGTGTGGGCGACACAGAGAGAGAGGGGTTAAAGGCCGACATCAATCGTCACATAGTCCTGACCGTAAGTACATGGACACTTCCACATGTTCAGCTCGATGGAAACACTGATGATAAAAGAGCAGCGTCAGCTTCATATCCCAGCAGACAGAACAGGTGGGATTGAACAAACACCACACACTGTCCTGTATTAAACCAAAGGAATCTGCACATGTCCCTAAAACTAGAAGCACATCTATCCACTGAAGATAAGACGGACTACAAAAGAGGGGAAAAATACTTTAATTTAAGCAAGCTATCTTTAGTAAAAGCAATGAAAACAGCTAATTTATGTTTTTAGAAACCTTATTTCCTGGAAAAAAATATTCTAAAATGAATAAACTCTCAACTCTGTGACTTGTTCATGAGTTTTCACATCTTTTTAACTGCCTAAAGAAAAGATGCTCAGTGTTTTCAAGTGCGACATAAAAAAAACACAATTAGATGCTTGTTGGGACAGAGACTTGCTTACTGTATTACATCATCTTTCTTTTTGATCACACTGCCTGATTGCCCCTTCTCCACACGCAAGCAGCCTTTTAAGTCTCAAAAACGGAAGCTTGAAATGAAAATATTTAAAATTCTGTGTGTCCATATAGAAAAAATGGAAACCACAGGCATCACAGTCCATTTTGTTCATGTCTATTATTGCTTTGTGAAATGAAGCTGCACCTGAACCATCAGATCCAGGTGTATACACCAGTGTATGACCTGCAGAGGATCGAAGTCATAATGGATATCTTTGGGAGATGGACCAGACCAGCATTATGGAATCCACATCATATAAAGAAAGCACTTCAATGATCAGAATCACCACTTAACCCATAAAGACCCAGTGCAACTTTTGTGTCAGTTCTCAAGGGAATTTTTCTCTTTTTAACCTTTTTTAAATGATTTATCACCATTTATTGGAGTATTATCCTCTACGTTTGGCATTTTTGTCAGTGTAAATCAGGTGTTTTTCCATTATTTAATTTGCTGATCATGTAAATGTTCATAAAAGCCCAGATTAGACTTGAGATTTATTATATCAGAATTAGAGAAAACTGGAGAAAAAGTGAGTTTTTCAGTAAAATTTGTCATTAACTAAATGTGAACTGAGTGTGTCCTTCCACTGTCTTTTGTCAAACTCCATGGGTTTTACTGGTGAATCAATGTTGGAGGAGATGACGGTGTTTCCATGTTCACTACGGAGCCTCTGAACATCCAAATGGGTCATATCTGATGACCATGAAAAGATGAAAAACTGCATTTTACGCCAAATATTTACATGTATTGATTTGTGGATCAAAAAATACTAATCATTTTAGATCAGTAAATAATTTTGGTTGCCAGTGGATGTTTGGGACTATGTGGGTTAAGGTAACTTAAGTTGTTGTTTCCTCTGCATTTGATACGGCAAGTATTACTCAGAATGTTCACACTAGAGACAATGGGTATTTGTACTGGTTTGTTGTTGTTTTTGTCTTGTATGGGCAGAAATATTTGTAAAATAAAGGTCATAACTTAAAAAAAAAAGCTATAAAATAACTGTGTCAGTGTAAACATGGCATTAATTTATTTTTACAAGTTTTACAGATTTTTCTTCGTTCTTGCTGTGACTTCAGCTGCTCAACAGTTCATGGTCACACTTTTTTCTGGTCTTAATATTAGTAATTTCAGTTGTAGATTGTTTGTAAAATGTCCTGTTGCTACTACTAATTGGTCTGTCTCTAAAAACATCACACAGTCGCCAACAGACACACAACATACAATACTGAAATCCTTAACTACACTGACTGAATTTTCGAGCAGTATTGAGAAAGCTTTGTTTGGAGACGGTTCAGTTTTCTCATTTTATTTTAAAGCTTGCATTTCTAAGGGTGTATAAACTGTACCGTGGCCTGAGCTCCTCATATTGCTTTGGGAGACTGTAAAATTTAAAGGAGCTCAGAAAGGTGTGGAGGTTCAAGATTATGTGGGGCCTTGATAATGAGGAGCAGAAACTTGAAATCAATGTAGTATTGAACAAGAAGGCATTGAAGCAGCTTAAAGAGGGGAGTGATACATTCACTGGAGGGAGTTCTGATAATGATGTGAGCCACTGAATTCTGATCCAAGTGAGCAGTTTATGAATGGATTTGAGAGGTAATCCAACAAGGAGAGAATACTGTGATCGATACAGAGTGTAACCAAGGTGAAGAGGAACGGCAGTGCTCCTAAGTGTAAGCGATGGACAGATGAAGATGGTTGACATTTTGTAAATGAAAGTAAGCCAACCAAGTAATAGTATTAATGTGTGTGCGAAAAGACAATGTGGATGACAGCCAGACTCTTGACCTAAGGCTGAGGAAGGAACTGCAGAGTTGTAAACAGTCAGAGAGAAATCATCACATTTAGTGAGGGTATATATAATGCCAACAAATAAAAGTCTATTTTCATTGCTGTTGAGTTTCAGAATATTTTGATAAAACATGGAATTAATTTCCAGAGATGCCAGGGAGTAGAAATATGGAAGTACAGTACATTGGGTCTGGTGGTCTGAATGTCATCTGTATAGCAGTTGAATTGTAGACCATGTCATGGCAGGAAGAAGAAGACTGATTAAAAAAAAGAAGAAGAAGAAGAGGAAAAGGAAGAAGCCCAAGACCAGAGTCCTGGGGAACACCAGTGAATTCTTCTTCTTATAATATTACTGTTGATTTAATGCTGACATTTAACAACTAAATAAAAATGGTTCCATGACCCATGTGGGTACTGACCTTAAGTTTAGGAAAGAAACTGTTAAAAAATAAAATAAAATAAAAACAAAGAATAATAATAATAATCTAATAATAATATGCAAAGTGGCACTGACATCAAACTCATCATTTCCTAATCCTTTAGTTGACAAATCAAATCAATTAATCTTTGCAGTTTTATTTCTTCTAGTAGTACTTTATTTGATTTAAAGTTTATGAGATTCAAGCTTTCTTAAACTTCTTAACTGCTTGAGGAAATCGTTTTACACTGTTCAGCCACTGAGCCATTCAGTCATCCTTAAATCGTCCAATGTTTTCAACAGTAAAGTCATATTTAGAGTAGTTTAATTTTTTCAGCTTCCATATTTGTGACTCTCCTGGAAACCATTGGTGTCAGATATTGTTTCTTCTAAACATGTATTTCAGTGAGACACAAACCATGTCATGAAGTGTTTACATGGTTATGAGGTGCTCATATTTTTCTACTGAATATATTATCAAAGGTTTACCCCATCCCATCTGAATCTAATTAAAAATTCCTTCTGATCAGACCAGTCTCTGATGACTGAAGCCGAAAAATGAGACGTTTTGATTCTGAGTGGACTGTCTTCCACATTATTAGTGCAATATTTGGAGACATTAAAGACTATACAATACAACAAAAATATTATAATGATGACAAAGTTTAAATGTGATAAAGTAATTACAATAAAGTCTAATTATTATTATTATTATTAGTTTTTAGGTTTAAAGGGTGATTGAGTTTGGTCCACAGTAACAGTTAAAGTAAAAAAAAGAGATTTGATTTGTGCTTTTAATTTATTCATTAATGTCAGAACGAGACAAAAATGATATAAAAATGAAAATGATGTAAAAGATGCAAAAAAATTACATCATAAAACATGCAGCAAAACACAGCATAAAATGTCTGATTTTTTAAAAAAGTTTTGATTTAAATGTTTCACAATATTATATCCAAAGAAACAACGTAATGACGAGAATGAATAAAAATATGTGAACTAACAATTACCTTTAAAGAGAAAAGAAATTTTAAAATTCATAATAAAAATTGTATCATAATGAAAACCATTATTTTGCAAACAACCACAAGATAATGAGCTTCTGATCTGAGAATGAAACATGTAAATGTGTTGTTACTGCTGTCCCTGTGAGTCAGTGTGGACTAAACATCATCTTATCAAATTATCCTCACCTCGGGCTGACAGCTTCTTGGTGTTGATGATTTTTGCGGCATATTCCTGACCCGACAGCACCTTCACACAGCGGCGCACCACCGAAAAGGCTCCCCTGGAAACAAACCAGAGGAACCAATCAGCTGCAAAGACAAAGTCAAAATCTAACACCTGAAACCCAACCCGCTGGGGTTATTATTATTTTTTTTTTGTATAACAGGACAGACTCTGAGTGGTTCTGTACTTCTTAAAGGTTGTATTTTGCTAAACCCACTTTTATTAGTCTTTGGTTAATTTATTTCTGTATTTTTGACCCTAATAGTTCATATAGTTTGAATGTGAACCCTCCAGGTGCTGCAGAGCTACCTTTATATCCATTCTGGCAAATATCGAGTGGATTTCTACAACCTTTTTTAATTCCCTCATAATTTGTTACATCTTTAACTAGTTCCATCACAACATTTGCACATATAAGGTCAAGACCTCCTGTGAACATTTCTCTGAGTACAACATAATTATTTGTCAGCAGCAGCGGTTGTAGTCATATTGAAAATCCAAATTTCAAGCCAATTACCTAAAATGTTCAGTTATTGGCTGTATTAACAAACACAATTGGCTGAATGTGACAGAGCAGTACAGTCAATAACCAGGAGGGGGTAGGTGTGAAGTGGCTCATTTGCATTTAAAGGGCCAACGCTCAAAACAACCTTTCTGGTGTCATTATTCAGAAATGAATAACGATTGTTGATGGAACTGTGGAGAATTAATAAAGAATTCAGACCCAAGCATAGCATTTACAGTTTATGTAGACCACAGGGAAATGTTTTAACCCACCAAGAAAAACTTGATGAAAAAACATTTTGTTTGCATTTCTTATTTCTTTAAGTGAGTAATTTCTAGATTTTTTTTTTTTTACCATACTTACTAATATCAACTAAGAAAGTGTCAAAAATTACTATGTTAATTCTTTAAACATATTCATGATGTATTATCAATAGATATCTAATATTTGCTTCAATAAATGAACAGAGGTTTTGATTTTATAACAAATAATCCATTATTTCATCTTGGCTTAATTTTTATATATCTTACCATAAAGCCACAAATCAACCATTTGGTTGAGCATGTTTTTGAAAAATAATTACATGCCTAATTTAATTTTTTTGTGGTACAAAATTATATGATTATGTTCAATATGGCCTCTTACTATGATATGCCACAAAAGTAATCCTATCTTTAATATTTTCACCAAAAACTGTCCAATTGTCTTTAGTGATTTTCATCTTTCTTGGCTCAATAAGATTCAGATAAGTTAGGTACTCCATTTATTGATATATATTGACTCAAAACGTGCCAATCCATGTGGTCGAGAAGCAATTAAAGGGTTGAAATGGAAAATTCCATTTAAAAAAGCAAAAATGTCACTCCTTTAAAACTTTACTTTTGTGGGTGAAGTTAACATTCATTCATCCCACACACAAAAATCATGTTTCCAGGAATTTATCAGAACTATTCTTTGTGGAGAAAAGGACTGTGCATTAAACATCAGTGACAGACAAAAAATGTTGTTTATTTTGGGTTTCTGGATATGAACACATGGTTAAAAATATATACACAACATATCAAACAGTAGTTTAAATGACCCTTAACTCATTGACCGGCATTGACCAGCTCCTGGCAGTGGTCCAATCAGATATTTGATCGGTCTTGTGTCAGGATTCTGGTGGAATCAGAGAGATAAAGCGGTGGAAGTATGACCCCCTTCTGCCCCATGAGACTGGCTCTAAAAATAAGCATGCCATTCAATTTTGAGAGTCAGTCTGTAATGCATTTTACAGCAAAATAATTGTGTAAGGTTAAGAAAGTCCATTAGTTATAAAAGCAATTAAGTGGCAGAAAGCATTAAAGGAGGTGACGCATAAAATCACAATGTCAACACACCCGCATAAGGATGTACATTCTTTATAAAATCACAGTCTGTCTTGTGTGGGACTGTCTTTACTTGTTAAAAAACAAGAAGTCAACACCTGATATTTGGCACCTGAGCTGTTCCTGTTCTGCATAACCAGCTGGAATCAGTCAGATTCTCTCTTCTTGGCCACGTCTATGTGTAATTTAGCTTGTTTACATCCTCCACTCGTTCAAACAAACACTACGCCACTGATCTTACAGACTCAGTTTAGATCTTATTATTCATGTTATATTTCGCTAACATAAATGAGTGAAATGGCACGCATGGTTCTGAGATGTGATGACAATTGTAACAAAAACCAAAACTAATTTCTATTTCTCACACTCAAACAGTTTTATGATAAACCATAATACTCTACTAGATTGGAAAGCAAACTGTACGTGTGACCAATTGCACACCTCAAAAATTATTAAGTTTGAATCATTTTACACTGTTTTAGTTTAAAACAGTAGTCGCTTTTCCATTGGATGTGTGCAAAACTATTTACCAACAATACATGATGAAAAAACAGAGGTGCATAATGTTGGTTTTACCATTAAATTACAAATGTAGTAATTTGTTAATTTATTATTGGGAGATGTCATGACTCATTCCATAAACATGCCGATGAACATAAATATCTGTTGTTTTGAATGTAGAATGCTCGTTACTCCTCTATTTCATGCTAAATTTAAAAAAAATGATTGCGTTTCCTTGTTTGCCCACACCATGTTTGTTTTAAAACTTTCGTCTCCACTTGTAACGTCCATTGGCATCTGTTATTTTTTTGTTCACATTACTCTAGTTGTGCAAAAAAGATCTTTCCATTGCAGTTTTGCGTGATATACCAATTTTACTACTGTATATTCATAACTTTTATGTGCAAGTTATATTTGCAAAATTTGAGGGTCAATGGAAAAGCGACTACTGTCTCTCAGCAATGAACTAAGACTAACATACATATTTCTTGCTGTAGTCCAATGGAAAGGGGTGGGATTTGACCTCTATCTATTTATTATGTACATTTATTGTACAGTGAAGTCCTGCCTTTTGAGATGTAACTTTGGAAAACATGAGTAGCAGTCATTGGTGAGAATTTTATAATGTTTTGATCCTGTTGGAATTGTGCAACCATTTACACATGTAATATTTTTAATTTTAAGAGATAATTTTAGGATGTTAAAAAAAATGCAGTTTGTTTGTGGTAAAGACATCAGGCCAGATCTACTAAGATCCCATTTTGCATGTACTAATTTGCATGTGCAATCTAGAATTTTGCGGGTGGGGGTTGCGTGCGCTACTGGTTGTTGTCATGGAACAACTACTCTGAGATATGCCAGCACTATGGCAACAGTCACTGGAATGATCCAGATGCAAGGAAATGTAATGTTGGAGGAGATTTGTCACAGAAAATATTGCATGACTCCTTGAGACTGGCCCCAAATCATCCCCAATTTTTTTTAAGTTCTAAAATGTCATTGTTGGGCAAGGCTGTTGGATTTATTGGGGTGGGGTGGGGG
>JAPTGZ010000007.1:6418831-6430854 GCA_029814645.1 Fowleria isostigma | reverse complement strand
ATTGATTGATTGATTGATTGATTGATTGATTGATTGATTGATTGATTGATTGATTGATTGATTGATTGATTGAACCCTTGAGTTCCCCCTCAGAAAAGTTCCACCCATGACCCTTCAGGTGGACATTTTTGTCCATTTTCTAAAAAGTGTAAAAGTGTCCAGTAAAAGGCCACAGGGGGAGATTTTTGGTGAGCGGGGGGTAATTTGGGGTTAAATTTGAGGATCCCAAGTTTCATCATGAAAATCCATGATTTGACCTGTAATGCATGTTTATCTCATCCATGACTCTTCAAGTGGACAAAAATGTCCACTTTATAGTGAGTGTCTAAACAAAGGTCACAGGGGTGTGATTTTTGGAAAGAGGGGGGTCATTTTGGGTCTAATTTGAGGATCCCAACTTTCATCATGAAAATTTATGATTTGACCTGTAATGCATTTTTATCCCATCCATGACCCTTCATGGGCAAAAATGTCCACCTGTCATTTAGCCATTTCTTATTGTAGATATGTGTACTTATTATTATCAAGATATTTGAGGTGACTCATATGGAGTTACAATAAATAATTTTTTACATAGATTTCAAGATTTTAACCCCTTCCAGGCCATTTCTACGAAGTGGACATTTTTGTCCATGAAGGGTCATAGGTTAAAAATGAATTACATGGTCAAATAATGGATTTTCACTCCAAAAGTTGGGCTTTGGAAATCTCACCCATAATGACATTCCCTCACCAAAAATCAACTCTGGTGAGAAAGGTGATTGTCTGTGAGGGAGCTTTGGATTTTGGAAATGGACAAAAATGTCCAGGGGTCATACGAGGGTTAAATATAAGTATTCAGGCTTTGCCCAACGTTGTGGTTTGAAAATATTCATCTTTTCAACATTTAGAACATGTAAACTTGCATTCAACCAGCAGCAGTAGCATTACTTCAGTTTTTACCAGAAAAACTATTATGTTAGAGTGGTAGAGGAAAACCACTCTGGTACCCGATGGCGTGTAAAATAGAAAGATAATGGGGGGAAAAAAATAAATTACTACACGTCTTTGCGATATGAATATGGCACACTCACAATATTGTTATTACGATATTGATATTCTTTTTAGTATATTGTGCAGCCCTAATTTACCTAACAGACTTAAATGACTGAAGGAATCTGAAGGTGTCCCAGCATGTAAAGGTCTGTATCAACAATTGTCACACATCTGATACCGATAGAACCACATAGGTTCAGGATTACTTGTAAGGCGGGGAGTATTGGACCCAAATGCAGACAGACAACTAGGATAACTGATGAAGTGTTTTATTTAAATTATGTCCAGGTGCTTATGGGGAAATAGGCAGGTGAAGAGACAGGGACAGGAGCAAGGACGGGGGCAGAAGACTAGGTGAGGAACTCAGGGACAGGGGCATGGAGACTGAGGCAAGACAGGGAAAACAGAAGGGATTACCGGGGAACAGGTGAGGAGGAGTCCAGGGGAAAAGACGGGTGTAAATCCAAGCCGTTAAGAGGCAAAGTCCAAAAGGAACGCAGGAGAATCTGGGCAGGCAGGAAACTGAGTCCAAGGGCAAACAGGAAAAGTGGGATCCAAAAAGACAGAGTGACGAACAGACCAAGAGCAGGAGAGAAACAGGGTTTAAATGCAAATAAGGAGAGGGAGACAATGAGACACAGGTGCAACACATTAGGGCGGGTACAGGTATTCCCACAGGTGGGAAGATGGGAACAGGAATTCAAAGACGGCAGAAGTGACACGGGAGGAAGACTAACAAAATAAAACAGGAAGAGAAGGGTAGACAAAGAAACTGGGAGACAGAGACAGAGAGAGAGGACGAACAGGTAATGAAGAACAGGTAAGTGATGAAAAGCCAGAAGTAGAGTGAAAGGAAAATAGACAGAAAAAAACTGAAACTGTGACATTATTGAGAAAAATTGATTAAAAAAAAAAAATACTCATCTCATCTCATCTTCCTTCCGCTTATCCGGGGCCAGGTCGAGGAAGGCAACACTCTAAGCAGGGATGCCCAGACTTCCCTCTCCCCAGACACTTCCTCCAGCTCCTCAGGAGGGACTCAGAGGAAAAAAAAATACTGTAAGAAGTTATTACAGCCAAGAAAAAAAGCCTCGTGTTAATGGTGCTGATTTATTTGGACTTGTAGTGATCTGTGATAGACCATCTCTCAAATGAAATGTAATGAAGCTAGTTTAATGCTGCCTCCACTTCGGCCAAACACAGGATGTGTGGAGCATCTTAAAATGCAAACTATAACATGAAAGACCCCATACTGTTTGTACAATTTAACCCTGTAAAACTTGACCCATTAAAAACTAGCCGCAAAATTCTAATTTTTAGTCCTTTTTAGTCATTTTTTGTACCACTTTTGATACATTGGGTGTTTTGGGCAATTTTTGCTCAAAAGAATGTGAACATTAGATACAAAAATACATTTTACCAGTAACATTTTGAAAATATAGAACATTTCAGAATGCCATAATTTCAATATTTTTTCAATATTCAACCAAATAACAATATAAATGTTGTCCTTAATATGTTTTTGAAAATTAGCCAAGACTTTCCTACAAAATGTGTGTTGAATGATTCAGTGTTAGTTACGATATTGAAAAGGAGGAAAAGAGAAAAGAAATCAAGTTCATCAATCAAATTTTATACATATAGTCACATCATAACAAAACTTATCTCATGACATATGTCAATTAGAACCAGTCTAAACCAGACTCATCAGCAGGTGTTCACCGTCCAGTGCTTTGCTATTGAGGTGTTGAACAGTCTGATGGCTCTGGGGACTAAAGATCTGAGGTGAAAGCATGATGTCTAGACTCCTCAAAATGGGGCGGAGGTCTTATCTGGGTTACTCCTAATGGGATATAGAAAGACAAAAACCATACAAAACCACCACACTATCCAGGACTCCTCCAGACAATACACCATACAAAACCACCCAAAAGAAGAGGACATATCAGACTAGAACAGAAGACACCTGTTCTGTAGGGGACAGTGGCCTTCCTGTTAGGTGTCCAATCACGTATCATATCTGAGATGGACTGACAAAAATCAAAGAACATCACCCTCCCATAAACACCAGACCCACTGAGCGTAGACTCCCTCCAATACATCCACCTATGAAAGAGGTTTTTCCCAAATGCTACTATTTATGAGTCTGAGCAGAGATTCGACTGAACACACCTCATCCCATTGTGAAATATTTATGTTTTATGTGTTTTGTTTTCAACCCTCGGCCTGAAGATTGTCTTCTTCCTCTTCTTTACTCTTCTATTTTTAGATTTGTTTGTTTACCGTAGGGGATGTAGAGGACGTTTCTCTCTCTGTCTGTCACTCATTTTTTCTGCTTGGTTTCCTCTTTTCGGTCTAAGCGTCTTCCTCCTCTTCCTCCTCCTCCTCCTCCTCATACTCTTCCCAGGAGATGAGGAGGAGGAGGAGGAGGAGGAGGAGGAGCAGGGCCACTGATTGGTCTGTGTTGCATCTAAAACATTAAAGTTGTGCTTCTTTAGAGTAAATAGTCACTGTGTCTCCCCCCACAGGCTGAGCAGAGCATTGCACCCACACATGAACAGACCTCCATCCACCATCTGAACAGAACAAACAGCAACAGGAATACAAACCAACACACTCAGCACCAGCTGCTCTTCATCACATGATCATCAGCCTCAGCCGGTTGATGAGACATCATAGAACACAGGATACAGAACGCAAAACATACAATACAAAATGCAGAACACAGAATACAGAATACAGAACAAACAACACAGAACAAAGAACATATGATACAGAACATAGAACACAAAATATAAAACACAAAGCATAGAATATAGAACACAAAACATGGGACACAGAACATAGAATACAGGACACAGAATGTAGATCACAGAAAATAGAGTACAAGACATAGAAAAGAAAATGGGACAGTACATAAAATAAAGGATACCCAAAATAGAATACAGGATACAGAATATACAATGTAAAACACAAGATAGAGAACAGAGAACATAGAACATATTGACATGTTAAGTGGGTCTGTCAGTCCTGCCGCAGGTAGACGTGCAGTATGACTTACTACTGTTTGTCTGTGTGTACTGTTACTGGTTATACTTTAAGTACTGTCACTATACTGTAATACTATCACTGTTACTGAACTCCAATATTACTACAGCACTGTGATCTGCAGTCACGTGGCTTTTAAGGCTGTTTGTGATAGGCGAACTCTGAAGCATCACAATATTTGTAATTATTTGTTTTAATCTTCAAGTCTAATGTATAAAACATTCATAGCATAAAGTATTTTACAAATCAAAACAGGAAGCAGTGCAAAGGGCATAGAAGAAAAAATAAATCATAACATAAATAAAGTTAAATAGGGGATAGGGCTTTTTTGTAAGCCATATTTTCCAAATATATTAAATAAGTTTGCAGGCATTTTTATTTTTTTAAGAGATTCAGGGCTTTTAACAAATGAAGAGATTCAACATGAAAAATGTAAAATCTGGGTTTTATTTTAAATATTTGCATTTGTGTATATGGAATTTTGCAAGAATGAGAATATTGTTTATCAGAAAGTCCTTTTCCTTATTGTCTGTGATCAGTCCAAATATGATGTCTTCACAGGAGAAGGGTTCCAGGTGAATTTTCATATGAAGCCAGTCATGTTGATCAAACCACAAAGTTTCAGAACATTTACAGGGGGAAAAAAAAGATCAGAAGTCTCAATACCATCACAAAACAGTCACTGGTTATTTTTGAAACCTAATCACTGACACAACTGTTCCCCAGATGGATACACACCATGTAATATTTTAAAGTGAATTTCTTTGGCTTTTGTACTATTGAGTGTATAGTATCCTTTGAGAATATTTGTGAATAAGCATCACAATAAAACAACAGCAGTTTTGGATTGGCGTTCAAACTGAAACCTACTGTCCTCTGCTGCCGCCTGCTGGTCATATAACTACACTACACAAATGTAAAAGTATGATGATGTGTCATTTCATGTTAGATTGTCATTGCATTAGTTCTTCTGCTCAATATTCTTCCAGAAAATTTTACGTCATTTACATGTCTTATGTGAAATTATGCTTGAAGCAGCTGACAGACTAGTTATTTACTTCTTTTTGTGCTCATAAAACTATTGCCTCCAAAATAGATACCAAGCAGAAAGACCCAATAAAAAGCTGCATTAATGAACACCATTGTGTAAGTGTCAGAACAAAGGTCTGAACGTTACCTGTGCAGGCGTCACATCACAGGTACACTGAAGGTTTTTGTGGAAGGAATGTTAAAATGAAAGACCCAGTCTAGACACATCTGCTAAAACTAACACCTGTCTGATGTGATTATAAAGCAGTAAGTTAAAATTAACACTCTGTTTCTCCCTTTACACATCTCAAATGACATATTTTAAATGAAAATATGACCAGATTTTAGATCAAATTAGCAGGAAAATTCTTATGTTTTGTGCCCTTTTCATAGGGTGTGTTTCAATGATTTTTTCTTGAAAAGAAGGGAAAACACTGGTGATTTGTATTCAAAGTCAAAAGACAACACTCCTGTTTTTTCACACATTTTATATGCTTATGATAAAAGCAGATTTTCTCAAATATTAGTGAAGGGGGTACATTTTTGGAAGAGATGTTTTAGGACTGTGCAGCAGGACCATGTGTTGGTCGTCGAGTGTTTGTTCATTTATTGTGTTTTGATGTTTACAGTGATACATTAAACAAAATAAAAAATGATTTACTCCAACATGAGCAGGTCTGAGAAGGCCAGGATTCTGGATTTTCAATAATTACTGAGCCAGTTCTGTAGCAGTTCAGCCTTGACCCATCTATGAGGAGAACCACCACCATGTCCAGGTCCTGGTTCTGGTTAAAGAGTTCACAAACAGAAGGTAAACCGGAAGACTCAGGACTCAGAGTCAGGGTTCTGGTCTGGTCCTGGTGGGTTTTGCTCAGGTTCTCCATGGTTCTGGTTTGGTTCTGGTTCTGCGGGACTCTGGTCTGGCTCTGGGCCTGCAGGATTCTGGTCTTCAGAGGTCCGTAGTGATTCTAAGAGTTCTGGGCTGAGCTTTCGGGTCTCTGCGATGAGGCGTTTGACACCAACCATCCACTGGCTGACCTCAGTCACATGATCCACCATCAGAGAGCGATGCATCTCATCGGCTGAGTCCCAGCGTCCGGACTGTAACTCTGACAGACAGGTCAAAGGTCAGATAGACAGGCCAAAATAAACTGAAAATTTATGTAAACATAAACTAATCATCAGCTTGAAATCAAAATAAAATTGAGTGAAAAACTAAAATCATGTGAACTAAACTGTCAAATGTAAACTAAAACTGAATTAAATTAAATTCAATGTGAATTATACATGATGTGATTCTACTGGACAATGAGATCTGTCAATTAAAGCTGTCAATGCAATTACATCAAAATATATGTGACCCATAGAGATGAAGCAGATGTCAGACAGACAGGTGAAATGACACATAAGAAGTGTTTCCATGTAGTTGTTTTTATTAACTTTTTTACTTTGTGTTTAACTTCAAGGTTTATGGTTCATACTCTGTGAGTCATTGGACTTGGGTCTTCTATTGATTGACAGGGAATAAATGTAGCTAGGTTTGTGGTAATTATAGTGAAATTGTTGTAAACAGTTTTAATACATAGCTAAAAGTTTTAGGACTTAATTCTGGATCACAGACCTTTTTAACAGATTATGTTTATCATTCCTCAATCATATGTTAATTCATTCATTCATTATCTGAACCTGCTTTATCCTCAATTGGGTCACAGGGATCACTGGAGCCTATCCCAGCTACTTATGGGCAAAGGCAGGGTACATCCTCCACAAGTCACCAGTTCATCACAGGGCTGACGCATAGAGACAAACAATCACTGTCACACTCACCCCTATGGGCAATTTAGATTAATCAATTAACCTATCAGGCATGTCTTTGGATGGTCGGAGGAAGCTGGAACATCCGGAGAGAGCCCACGCAGACACGGGGAGAACATGTAAACTCCACATAGAAAGGTCCCACCCATCGACTGGTGTTGGAATCGAACCCAGGACCTAATTAGTGTGAGGCACGAGTGCCATCCACTGCACCACTAGATGTTATTTTATGAAATACTACATTGATTTGATCTGAAAGTTGACTGATCACATTAAGTCATGATGATCATTAGCCAAATCTAAATATTCACACAGCTGTAGTTTTGTCTGACAAGTTTTTGATAATTTGGTAAAAAAAATTGGAACACATTTGGATGGAAGTCCCTTTCTAGATGAGCAAAAGGTCAGATAGCCTACTGAGATGTCAAAGGTCAGAGGGATTACCAAGAGCCAGGCTTTTCATTCGTCTCTGAACCGGCAGTGACAGTCGTCCTGCCCTCCAGCTCTCCTCCAGAAGGCGGAGCCTCTTGGCCACATCATTACACACCTGGCCCTGCAGAGGTCAGAGGTCACACAGTGAATGAGAGGTCATCACCTACAGCTGTGGAGTTAAGACTGAATATACTGTAAATGTAAACTCACCGAGACAGAGTGTCTGCAGGCAGACAGCGCTTTGTTGAACACAGACAACACATCCTCCACATCAGCCTCACTCTCTGATTGGCTGCTCACACTGTCACTCTGACATGTTACTGGACGTGATGAGGGAGGAGGCGCAACCACACAACCAGGAGGCTGAGCTGAGAGGAAATAGAGCATTCAGCACATTATAACCTTTAGAGGACATGATGGTCATTCTGAAATAGGAGCAGCATCTTATGTAACAGTTCTAGTCCAGTAACCATAACATAATGTACAACATCCTGTAAAATAAATACCTGGACACAGAGGAGGTGGACCTACATCACTTTTAGGAGGAGTTGGAGGGATGGCAAAAGGGGGCATAGCAGGTGGAGGTCCCACAACTGTGGACAATTCAACAAAGAAAGTTGACTCTTTTTCAGTGAACACATTGACTCAACTTTTACTGTGATGTTTCTTACCTGTTGCTGCTGACTGAGTAGGTCTCTTGTTCAGGAGATTCTTCTGTGGCCCACGAGCCATCTGAAGGCTATACGAGAACTGAGGGGGGTCATTCCATCCCCGGTCTTGGTTACCTGGGCAACCGACAGAAGCGAACACAATTCAAGGACCAGTACAATGTTTCCGTAAGTATACAGAAACACAAATGAAGTATGATTGGTTTATTTCTAGCTTGTGCATTTTATGTACAGTGTTGTTTCAATTCACAATAACAGAGAAAAACCCCACAGCATCCACATATTATATATTATCATTATGTGTACACAAATATACATAAACATATACAATAATTAACTCATCCTTAGTAGCCCGAAAGGGAGTGAGAAGAAGTAAAACTTATTTATTCTCACCCCCACTTTCACTACTTAAACTTGTATGGCTGCAATTATGTCAAAAAAAAAAAAAAAAAATTTAAACATGCATTAGTACACCAAAACTAATGTTAACATACTGAACACAAATGTACCCACTATAGAGAAAAATACTAATAAAACACAACAGATTATAGACACCAAAACAAAAATAATGTAAGTATATAAAGTAAATAATGTCAAAGGATTATCAGCAGTATACATTTCCTTTTTTATTATGTATTGTGTCCCAATCTGTGTCCACATCACCTGTCTAACACCTAGAACTGTTAACACACTGGTTTAATTTGAAATTGATTTTAATTTGATTTTCATCAGACTCCGTTTAATTTCCTTTCGCTTTAAGGATAAATAAACATGACAATACATCCAGGAATATTCAAAGTTCCGAGAATAATTTGAACATAATTATGACCAAACAAACATTCTCAGGTCCTTCTCAGTTTCAGGTAGGTCTGTAATGTGATATTAGCTAATTAACACCCAGAATGTCCACCATATCTGAGGAAATACACACGAATCGATGGTACCAAAAAAGAAAACTCATACTTATACCTCTTTAGTTACTTTTACAAGATTTCCTTTAAAGCCGAATTGAACACAACAAACAAGTTTATACACGACTTGAACGAAGTATATGAAAAAGTTAGTAGCTAATCCAATCCATTTATGAAAACAATAACTTGACGATTTTCTGAACGCAGTTTGGTGAAATGAAATGACCCGGTGTCTCTTCACAAATAGTTACCGTCCAGGAATAGAAAACTTTTATATCTTCACTAATTTAACGAAGGAGAAGTTAGCTGAGGTAACTGTCATCTGGGCTATCATGGGTAGTTCATGTTATTCTCACCTGGTTTGACGTATTTGTCCTCTGTATTGGATTCCATCATGTTCCGGTGACTGAGATGAGCTAATAGCTAACAGCTAAGCTCGCTGCCAACACTGAGGTTTAAACCAAAGAACCTATGTTTACAAGAGAGTAATCGTTCACGCCATTGGCCCATTCTTGTTATTTTTGGCTGTGAGTAGCTCTTAATAGCATAAAAAAAATAGTATCGATTCCATCTAATATCTTCGTTTGTACAATTTGCTCCTGTGAAAGTGATGAGAGGTGAAAGCTAATTATGTGCCCCACGGTAGCACCAGTGTGTATAAACAGGACTATACTTTCGCCATGTTGGACTGAAAGGTGTTGTCAAAAATACCTTTCTCCATCTCATTACTTCTACACTCTTTGACAACATTAACTAACGCGAGCACTCGTTAAATTAGATTTATTTTGGTAAAAATACTTACTTTACAGTCATAATTTTAACACTCTTTTCAGTTAAAATGATGAAAAACATAAAAATTATTAAATAATAAATGTAACATATTTATTGAAAACAGTAGATTGAATGGGAAAGTAGGAAACCAAGTAGTGTAGCAAGAAAACAAAGAACCAATGAAATAAAAAAAAAAAAGAATAAATAAAAATTGCCTAAGTAAAACACTATTCCAGTTTTTCTCAGTTGCTTTGGTACATTTCTCGAATCATCCTCACCATTTGTATGTTCATTCATTCATTCATTCATTCATTCATTCATTTTCTGAACCCGCTTTATCCTCACTAGGGTCACGGGGGTCGCATGGAGCTTATTCCAGCTACTTAAGGGCGAAGGCGGGGTACACCCTGAACATTTCCATTTGTATGTTAATTTCTCAAAACAATTCATACAAATATGGATTACCTGCAAAAGCCAGTCTTTTGCTCAAACCCTTGGTTCATCTGTCAAAAGTAAATATCTGTGTCAATGAACATGTCAGTGCAACATAATGACAAGTCCTTGTGTCATTGTGTACAGATAAGACAGTCACATTGATTAGTCATGTTGTGAATATAACACTGTACTCTGGAGGGATGTTCTGATGTAAACTATGACTAAAATTTTGATGACGGTTATTGTAAATTGTAAGTTACATCTTAGTATATGTGGGAGACTGATATAAAAGACTGGACCACAGTCACATTTACGCTATTACCGTTTGTACTGTCATTTGTTGACAGACCATGTCATTGCAATACAGAAAGGAAAAGACAGCACAGTATAGCACAGAGAAAAAAACAAAAAAAGAAATGCGAATATAGGACAAATAGGACAATCTCCATAGGGAAAACTGTACATGCAGTGGTGTAGGAATTACAGTGCAGTCTTCTACACCTCCTGACATTCCTGTCTGTTGGACACAAACTGAAGACCTTGGTACTAAAAGTGCTGAAGCCACATTTTTTGGGCAATTAAAGTTGAGCATATAAACATGTTGGACTTGTTTAGCTAAGCCCACCCTATAAATATTTTTAACAGACATTTTTTGTGACTTCAGAACTTTAAGCACCAGGGTTCTCAATTCTCATCCACATCAGAAAGAATATCTTCTCTTTTCTTGGCATATTATGACAACTTCTCATCTCATCTCATCTCATCTCATCTCATCTCATCTTCTTCTGCTTTATCCAGGGTCAAGTTGCAGAGGCAACAGTCTGGAATGCTCAGACGTCCCTCTCCCCAGACACTTTGTCCAGCTCCTCAGGGGGGATCCCGAGGCGTTCCCAAGCCAGCCAAGAGACATAGTCTCTCCAGTGTGTCCTGGGTCTTCCCCGAGGTCTTGTTCCAGTGGGACATGCCCAGAACACCTCCCCAGGGAGGCCTTCAGAAGACATCCCAAACAGATGCCCCAGCCACCTCAGCTGACCCCTTTCAATGCAGAGGAGCGGTGGCTCTACTCTGAGCTCCCCCCTGGTGACTGAACTCCTCACCCTGTCTCTAAGGGTGTGCCCAGTCACTCTACGGAGGAAACTTAATTTAGCCACTTGTATCCAGGATCTTGTCCTTTCAGTCATGACCCAAAGCTCATAACCATAGGTGAGAGTAGGAACGTAGATTGACCAGTAAATCAAGAGCCTCGCCTTTTGACTCAGCTTATGACAACATGTTCAACCATTTTGCATGTAAAGACTTATGTGATGAACTAATGCCTAAATGTTGTGGAGGGTGAGACTATTCAACAGAGACCCATTATAATAGATTTTGATCAACATGACATAAGGATTGATAATGTAGGAAACAACAGAGAATTGTACATAATCATTTGCATGGATGTACCAAAGCATTTGCAACTTGTTCAAAGAAATTAAAAAAAAAACTGCTTTTTGATGTGCACAAGTGACAGTGATGTGAGGTTTGAACAAGTAGTTTTGAGAATTTCAATTTTGATCTGAGAAATATACCAAAGCAACTGAAAAAACTGTGACTGTGTTTCAGCAGGTTTTTTTTTCTAAAAGAAAGAAAAATAAACTCACACAAAGAAACAAACCCCCACACCCACACCTTTACAAACTCTACAGGAATGCTAGAGACAATATGCAGCTCAAGCTTCCTCATTTCTGTTTCCTCATATCATCAACAGATATGTACAAAGTAAGAGACAATAGGTTCTATGTTGGAATAATTTTCATACACATTCCTTTTTATACACATCAACCATCAGATAGATAGATAGATAGATAGATAGATACATACATACATACATACATACATA
>JAPTGZ010000007.1:6395545-6411731 GCA_029814645.1 Fowleria isostigma | reverse complement strand
TTGCATGGAGCCTATCCCAGCCACTGAAGGGCGAAGGCGGGGTACACCCTGGACATTTCGCCAGTTCATCGCAGGGCCACAATTAACATGATTTTCTCAAATGTTTTGTTTTTGTTTTTGTCTTGTCTTGTTGTTCTGATTTTTTGTTTTTGCTTGTTTGTGTTTTCAGAATGACCCAGTAGTGGAGTAATATTTTAGAATCATTTTTTAGGTTGGAAATTATTGTTGAAATATTACTCCACTTCTGTTTCCATATTTTTAAACTATAATGGTCATGTGACGTAAAGCTGCAGTTGCTGACAAGAGGTTTTTTTTGTTTTTGTTTTTTTTTGTGTGTTTTTTTAATCCATGTAGACAACATCTGGACAGACCAGAACCTACTGCTGGACCCGGACCTTCCCTCTGGATGGAGGACCATCAAAGACTCCACTGGGACTTACTACTGGCATGTTCCCACTGGCGCCACCCAGTGGCAGCACCCCCGCCTCAACAGCACGCCACAGCTGCTCGAAGCCCAGGTAAGAGAACACCAGGGTTCTGAATCTGACCCGACCTGGCTCTGATCAGATCAGAACAACAAAAAAAAAAAAAAATCAATGTAAAAGATGCAACATGACTAAAGAAAAATAAAATACAATAAAAAGTGTTTAAATAAAGTACAGGTAAAGCGATCTATCAGCTGGCCGATATATTGATTTTTTTTCAGTATCGGCTATCAGCCTTAAGTTTTTTTAAAGCCAATATTTGATCAGTAATAAAAATGTTATAAGATATCTGATGAAGCACCTGTGTGTGCAGCACTTAAAGTTCAATAAATGTTAAAAGAGTACTATGTATACGTGTATTAATAATTTCATATATTGCTGCATAAAAATCTTAATTATCTGAGTGCTTCAATTGTATTTTATGGTTGACGTGCTTTAAAAAAAACCAAAAATGGCCTTAAATATCGGCCTCAAAACTCAGCTAGATATTGGCCATCAGCTGACCAAATTTTTTTTAAATCACCATAGGCCTTAGAAAAACCCATATTGGTTGACCACTGTCTTAAAGACAAAAACATTGCAAAAAAACAAGTAGAGGATGAAAACCTGTGCCAAAGACAAAACAATCAACAAATTAACCTATTTTGGAGACATATGGGTTTTCACTGGACTGAAAGAGGCTGAAACAACATATCCAAAAAGGAGCTGTGGCTTTCAGACAGATGGAGCAGATTAAAAAGTACAATATTTATGTCTGAGCTGAAAGGGAGCGGAGGTATGAACACACAGAATACTGTTAATACTCATGTAAAGTACAAGTACATCACATTCAGACTGAAGTACAGACTACAAGTTTCCATTCAACAGAAAGTCCTTTATCCTCTATTGTGATGTTTGGTTTCAGCCAGAGGACAGTGGACAGAAGAGCCCCACCAAACAGACAGAAGACACACCTGAAAACAGGTAACACACATCCACACAAACACACATACACATATACATATATTGTGTGCACACACACATTCTCAGAGTATAGGTTTAACGTCTCATTTTCCTCTTAGATCGTCATGGCATGAGGATTATCTGACAAACCATGATCCAGACTCAAAGGTGAGACACAGCAACAAGAAAACAGTCATAAACCAGACATTAACATTGACAGAATTTATTGATAAATTGAACAGTTTTCCTCAGCATCTGCAGCTTATCAAGTGTTTCACTGGTGCACACATATGTCTATAATTAGAATAATTTAGTGTCCTCATGGGTGTCCTGCCGTCTGCAAAAATGAGCATTGTGTAAAAGTGTGATTGAAGGACAAAACAAGAGAAAACAGTGAAAGACAAAAACACCTTAAATCGAATAACAAGCAGTGCTGGGGAGTAACAGAATACATGTAAGGGGTTTATGTATTTAAAATGCAAAATATGAGTAACTGTATTCCATTACAGTTATAATTTTAATACATGGGGGGCTTGGGGGCCTTAATGATGACCCCACACCCACCACACTATCCGGCTTTCCCAGGGGGGCTCCTGTGGCTCCATGGGGACCCTCTGCCTCATCTGGGGCAGACTAATTAGAATACAGTTGAATTTTTAAAAATCAATGGATTACTTTTACTTTCCATTACTTTCCATCATTTCACAAATTCAGTTTCCCACGCACCTCAGTTTTCTTGGGTTATACTAGTACATCACATGTTAATATGCTACTTATGAGGCTTAGGCCTAATACATGCATCCAGCTCTGAAACAGAACACACAACAATCACTCTGTTTACAACGGAGTAAGCATACATTCATATGGTATTAAAATTCAAGAAAAGGTGAAAGTAATCCAAATATTCAGATTATGATATTCAGATTGAATAATGTAACAGATTAAAGTACAGATTATTGTTTTTGGGCATGTATTCTGTAACGGAATACATTTCAAAAGTCACTCCCCCAACACTGACAGCAAGACAAAGACCAGCACTGTAAAAAAAAATGTAGTCACATATATATTGTTTATGGTAACAGATTACTCTTGCTGAAACATGTCAAACAAGTAGAGAACTTTTCCCTCTTCTACTTGTTGTTGAAAGTTTAAAATAAAATCTACACGTTCTATTGTTTTTTGTTTTTTACAGTGTGAGGAGGAGCTTTGTAGGAAAAACTGAAAATAAATAAAAGCATCCGACCTGTTTAACTGTGACCCGTTAGTCTAGTTTATTCTGGCGGGGTAATCCACTCTAATCTCTCTCTCTCTCTGTCTGTGTTGCCATCACTCTACCAGTTTAATAGAGCATTAATCTGTTCTAATCTGTCTCTCTCTCTGCCTGTCTGTCTCTCTGTGTCCTGATTTCTCTCTTTGTCACCCAATAATGCAACACACTGTTTAATCTGTCTGTCTTTCCCCCCACTCCACCCATCTATCTGTTCATCCATCTCTGTTAACGCGTCTCTCTCTTCATCTGTCTCTTTACCCGTCTCTCTCTCTCTCTCTCTCTCTCCCCACCTGTCTGCCTCTCAAACCATCCCTCCTGTCTTTCTTTTCACTTGTTTATCGGTCCACCATCTCTCCCTTCAATCCTTTGTCTCCACCTGTCTGTGCTTTCACTTGTTTGCCTCTCCACCTGTCTCTCTTTTCCTGGTCCATTTGACTCCACCCTCCACCCCCCCCTCCCACACCCCCCTCTCTCTCTCTCTCTGTCTGTCTGCCGCTCCACCTGTCTCTCTCCACCCTTCATCTCTCTCCACCCTCTCTGGCCTTATCTTTTTGCACCCTTTTGTATCTTTACCCATCTGTCTCACCCATCTTTCTCCACCTGTCTGCCTTTCCAATCATCTCTCCCTTCATCCTTTTCCCTCTCCACCTTTCTCTCCTTGTACTTATTTTTCTTTCTATCCATTTGTCTCTCACTTGTCTGCTTCTCCACCTGTCCTCTTTCTCTCCTCCATTTGTCTCCTCCCTACCATCTCTCCCTTCATCTGTTCACTTTTCCACCTGTCTCGCTCTCTCTCCAACATCTCTCTACCTGTCTTGCCCTTGTACTTATCTCCACTCATTCCTCTCCATGTCCCCACACTCTCTAATCATCTCTCCTTTTACCCTCTTTGCCCTTCTCTTTTCCTCACCCATCTGTCTCACCCATCTCCTCCACCTGTCTCCCCCTCTTCACTTTTCTCTATTTTACTGTCTCTCTTTACACTTGTTTATCTCTCCATCCATTTCTTTCACCAACCTGTCACTCCATTTCGACCATCTCCACCCTCCTCCAACTCCACCCGTCTCCCTCTCCATCCATCTCTCCCTCCACCTATCTGCCCCTCACCCTGTCTGTCTCTCCATCTGTCAGTGTTTTGCGGTGCGCTCTCTTGGCTGGCTACAGGTGGAGGAGGAGGACCTGTCTCCTGGTCGCAGCAGTCTCGCTGTCAGTAACGTCATCCAGCAGCTGTCTCACTCTGACAGTCCAGAGCAGAGAGACAGACAGGGGGCCTGGGGGGAGGTGAGACACATCCTCAAACACTTGTCTGTCTGAGTCTGATCACTGTTGGTAATTACAGTTGTCCATGCCATATTTTACCTTCTACCCATGGGCAACGTAAGGGGAGTGATGATTCCCATAACTGACAGGAAACCCAGAAAACAAAAGATTATTAACCATAAAACAATATTTGTTCACAAGGTACTAATAAACATTTGTTTCTTTGCATTAGTTTTGATTCATTTTTTGACAGAAAATAATAAAATCCTGTCAGAAATGTATTATTGTATGCACTGTTTTTTAATAATGCAGGGTTTTATTTATTTTACTAGTTTTAACTGTGTGATTTTATAGTTTTATTTATAGTATTATTGTAGTTTTATATACTTACATATTGTTTTTAGTGTATTTTCTTTTACTTGCTTTATTGTTTTTACAATTCTATTGTGCAGCACTTTGGACACATTCTTGTTGTTTAAATGTGATGTATAAGTAAAGTGGATTGGATTGGATTAGATATTATATATCTCACATAATGATGCATAGACAAAACCACTTATTTTGTTCACTTTGTTCATTTTCTTATCATTTACTTCATGTTGTTCCTTTTCATGTGATTTTGAGAAATCAGGATATACAACCAAATATAGGACATGGCCTCAAAATGTAGACAAAATAGGACAAACCATCGAGACGCTAGCACCTGTGTTTTCCTTCAGGGCCGGGAGATGATGCTGGTTCTCAAAAAGGACACTCTGACTCTATTGGACCCTTTAGACCACACCCTCCTCCATTGTCAGCCAATCATTAATATCCGTGTGTGGGGTGTGGGCTGCAACAATGGCAGGTGAGCCAATCAGACCACTGCAGACATGACCCATGACTCTCAACGGCTTAAAAAACTACAGCACCCATGATCCTTGGCTGCTGGCGCTGCCTCCACTCCTCGTGCTAAGCTAAGCTAAGCTAACAGTTCCCCCAGTAGAGCTGGAAATTTTTCAGATTTCTGTCACTCACAGCTCATTTCTGCTTGATCTGTACCAGAAATGACATATGTGTGAAAATAGTACTTAGACAATAAATATATAAGAATGTAGTTTCTATTAAGAACAACAGCTGACATTAACTACCTACCTACCAGATAACATTAGCTAAAGCATAAACAGCAGCTAACACGCTAACAGCAGCTAACATTAGCTAGTGAGTCAAACAATGTGAATCTTCTGCTTCATCACAAGCCAAACCAAATATTAATATTGGTTTAATTAAATCTGCAACACCTTTTATTTTGAAATATGACTGACAAGAAGTAATATTTTCACATGGAGAATAATTCTGGTTTCCAATGCGTATCAGGGAGAGCACCTTCCACATGTGGTTTAAAGCAGTGCATGATGGGATGTGAAGCCACCTTTCAGTTTGTTACTAACACTCTCACTTTCTCTGTTTCTTTGAACGCCCCCCTCCCCTCCACCCGCAAAGGGACAGGTAAATGCTCTACCGTTATTTTCTCACCTGCACTGCCTCCTGTGGTATGTTTTCACCTGCTGATCGCACGGTACACCTGGTCACATGATCATCAGATGACCCACCTGACCTGTTTTTGTATGTGTGATGCATTCAGGGACTTCGCCTTTGTTGCGGGTGATAAGGACAGCTGCATGTTAAAGTGTCACGTGTTCCGTTGTGACGCACCGGCCAAAACCATCGCTTCAGCGCTGCATGAGATGTGCTCAAAGGTCAGTGAGGTTACACCATCACCATTGTCCTCTCCTATATCATACACAGACAATACTATTACTGTAACATTTTACCTTGGTTTTTATTTCTCATCACTGCCCTTAATTTTTTTTGTTAATTGCATTTTCAACCTGCTTTTATTTATTATTTAATGATGGATTTAATGTTTAAAGACTGTGTTACTTGGTTTATGACTGCACTTAGGGCATCAATGTATTGTGTCTGTAAATATGGTACATAAACTTGCCTTGTGTATCCAACCCTATTGAATAGTTTGCCTAGATTTTTAATGATCATTTAATGTTGATTTGATCAAATATATGTGTACATGAATCAAAGTATATAATCTTAACAAAACATTACCAAATAAGCAGTGGTTCCATCTGCAATGAGTCAGATCAGTAATGTAATCTAGTATAATATTCCACTAATTACAAGAATAATGGTAATTTTGTCATCAATTTAAAATTATTTTTGACATGTGCGTATGTTGAAACCTCAACAAAAATAGACAAAAGTTTCTTGAGCAGTTCCAGTTATTTTATTGCAGATATTGTCTATGAGTTATTATTTGTCAGACCTGGGTCTTTATTGTTTACTATCTAATGTGTAAAAAAAATTATTTCATGTTATAATTTCCTATGTGAAGATGATGTCTGAGAAGGCACTGGTGAGGCCGTCTCGCTCTCTGACCATGGAGAGTATCTCACCTGAAGACCTGCCCAGACAAGGTGAGCCACCCGCTCTGCTTCCTCCCATCACCTGCTGCCCTGTGATTGGCTCTTTACTGACTCCTCCCGCCTTTGTCGTTGCGCAGTGGAGTTTCTGGAAGCAGTGCGGCAGCAGGTCCAGAAGTTTGAGGTGCAGTACATCGGAAACTTGCCAGTGTCCAGAGCCATGGGTAGGACATTTAAACACACCATGATACACCAAAAGTGATTGAACTGTTTAGTTTGAGGACTGCAGTAAAATACAACACTGCACAGACACAACAAACATCTGGTCAGAACTTCAGAGTTGGTATGATGAACTGAAGGTACAGACTGCATTGTGTGGAATCGACTTGAGGCCTTTTCATGGCAGCAGCTGAGGCTCATGGGTATTGTAGTATTTGCAGACTTGAAGACAGGTCAAGTTGAAAACAACATGGGTATTGCTGATGCTGCTGAATTAAATCAGTGTCATAAAAGTACAGACATTTGATATCCATCATAATCATTGTACAGTAGTGGAAAAAATGTTTTTGGACACCCTTAAAATTTTACACAATCTCAAACATTATCATGGAATATTTGCATAAAATTTTTTTGTGTTTCAAAAGGGGTGGCTGCATGAGACAGATACAGTTACAAATTCCTTTTTGTTTATTGTTAACAAGAAAACAACAAATTTTAATACTTAACCCATACAGACCCAGTTCTGCTTTTGTGGCAGCCCACAAATATATGTTTCCTCTATTTTTAACCTTTTTTAAGTCATGTATCATCATTTATTTTAATATTATTCTCTATATTTTGCATGTTTAAGAAAAAATCTGGAATTTTTCTGTATGTAATGTAGTTATTAATAGATGTTTATTAAAGCTCAGATAAGAATTGAGGGTTATTACATCCGAAATAGAGAAAACTGAAGAAAAATATTATTTTCTCTGCAAAATGTGTTGTTAAGTAAACAAAAACAAATGTCTACATCCAGTGTCATCTATCTCTATGGACTTTAATGGTGAATCAATGTTGTAGAAGATGATAGTGTTTCCACGTTCACTACGGAGCCTCTGAATGTCCAAATGGGTTATGTCCCGTGACCATGAAAAGATGACAAACTGTATTTTACACCAGTTATTTATATGTATTGATAGATTTAATAGATCAACAGGTATCAAACATTTTATATCAGTGAATGATTTTGATCACCAGTAGATGTTTGGGTCTTTATGGGTTCAACATTTCACGCCCTGGATGTTTCATTATCTTATTGAAACATCCAGTTTTGACCTCAGTGGAACAGTGCACATGCAGAGGGAAGCATGTAGGTTTGGAGAATGGCACTATACTTATAAATACAATTACTTAAGAGTGATTCTTAATGTAATATATCACAAAGGAATGAAATGTCCAAAAACTTTTTTACACCCCCCGAATGTATTGTATTTCCAAAAATCTTCCCGATGCACAGCCTTGTTGTTATATTTCCTCCATTTGCTGATATGTCTGAATGATATGGAAGAAAACATTGTCAAGATGAAATGTTCATATTAGTCGAAATCGACAAACGTTCCATGTCATTATTAAGGCTAATTTTTGACCCTGAGTGAAAGCTGAACCAGTTGATTATAAAATGCATACAGTTGCAGAAAAAATGATCAATTATCACCATCAAAAACAGTCAAAAGCAATGGGTATGCAGTCAATTACTAACTCCTGTGTGTATCATGTGACTAAAACAGACAGAAAAGAAAACATGGAATGTCAAAAAGCACTGTTTTTGTCAGTACAATGTCAAAACTATTAATGTAAGAACATATGTGATTTTGGTTATTTTCAAGAAAACCATAAAAAATGCTTAGATATCAACTCTGAAATTAAACTCATATGAACTATTTTTGTTGTTATCATTATATTTGTCCCAAAATAATTGTACTAGGTATTAAAATGAACAGGAAATTGAAGAAAACAGTGTGGTCTAATTATTTTTTTCGCAACTGTAGAATATATATCACCATTTATCATAACATGAAATTATATTGTGATTAATATGATTAATTTAGTGTCCAGGTGTGTATGTGAGGCTAGGTGTGTCTGTGTTGCAGGTATGGAGGTGTTGAACAGAGCGATCGAGAGTATCATGAACTCCACAGACAGAGACGACTGGGAGCCGACTGTCATCCATGTCACCGATAACGTCCTGTCTCTATGGAAGGGAGAGGTGGGAGCATAATCCACAAACTCACCTCAGCATCCCCTGCAGGTTGAATTCAGATCACTCTGATTGGTCTGCTCTCCACAGGAAGGGGAGGAGCCATTCTGGGAGTGCCAGGTCAGATTTCTCACCTTTCTGGGCGTCGGCCACGACTGCCACACCTTCGCCGTGATTGTGGACGGTGGAACACAGCGATTTGAGTGTCATGTCTTCTGGTGTGAACCGGATGCAGGAATCATTTCTGAGGCCGTCCAGGCAGCGTGTATGGTGAGACGTCTGTCTGTCTGTACAGTCATGGACAGACCGAGCATAATTTCAAAACTAAGCAGGAAAAAACTATTTAATGTGTCTGTTTTTTAATCTCATAAAACCATATGTATCATATTTGCTACACCAGGTTCTGAGACCTTTACTTTATCAACAAAATCAATAGTTTTCTTAAAAACATTGTATTTGTCCTGATTCATGTTTTCTGCCCCGTGAAAAGAAAAGGTTTTTTTTTCCCCTTTTTCAATATGGCCGCTAATGTTAAATCATCCAACACATATTTTGTAGGAAGGTCTTTGGTCATTTTCAAAAGGTTCTGTTAACATTTGTATTGTTATTCAGTTGAAAATTGAAAAATATTGAAATTATTATTCAAAATAAAAAGGCTGTAAAGCATTTTATGTAAAAAAAAAAAAGATCACCTAAAACGTTTTATTTTTTCAAATTTTACTGGCAAAATTAATGTTGTATCTATAGTTAATGTTGTGAGCAAAAAAATTGCAAAGAACACCCAGTGTATCGATGTGATACACTGGGTGAGATACGAAAAATATATCATAAAATATTATGACAACATTTTTTGTTTGGATTATGTTAAAGAGGCTAATAAACATTTCAATTCCAAAAAAATTGGGAATTTCTAGTTAATTTCAATGGATCAGGTTTTACAGGGTTAAATACTCATTTTACAAAACCAGTATAACCCAACACAAAAACACTTTATATTACAGCTTAACTATATGTAGTAATACTATGTAATTATCAAAGAAATAACCAATGATAATGTGAGCATAAAACACAATGTAATACTGAAATTAACTTCCCCTTATGCTTGTAAATTTCCCTGTCTATAAAACTGATACTGTACAAAGGATGTGTTTGATGCTGTGTCTTGTTACCTGAAAAGATTTGTGGTTATAACTGTGTAATAATCATTCATCAAAACTGCAAAATACAACATGATCTGTTACGATTGAATTTTATGGTTATATTAGATTATACCAAACCAGACACTAAGAGTCAGGATTTGGAAAGTACACAGGAGGAAGGAATAAGCAGGTAAAACCAAGAGAACATTAACATGTCACACAACACAATATTCATAAGAAACATCAACATTGTGGATTTTGTGGATGTTCTCATGAAAGATAGGCATGTTCAGTCTTTTACAGTGTTTGAAAATATTGCTAAGAAGTTTAGTTTCATTGCTACTGATGCCTGTAGGTACCTTTTGACACATGCAGGTGTATATCCATATGGCTTGTGCATACCTAGGGTGTAGAGTAAAATTTGAGAGAGAGAGAGAGAGAGAGAGAGAGAGAGAGATCATGGAGAACTCCCTTCCCTGCGCTTACGAATTATCCCCCGTTTTATTCATCCCCCATCTTACAATTCAAACCCCCCTATTCTTAGAGGAATTAGTAAAGTGTCTTAAGTTTCACTTTTATTTTTAATGGTCCTGTGGTCTGCGTGCCCTTGTTGTGAGGTATGGAATGGGCCACCCCACCACCCTCACCCCCCTACATCCCTCGTCCATGTGTAGCTCAGAATTCAGGTCTGCAGGCGTACCTGACCCTACCAACATTAGTCCAACAGCTCAGGCTAACAGTAACTATAAGACCTTAGCCCGACTGTGACTGGAATAAATGAGAAGACTTCCATAGTCCTATCTCCACCATGGGATTACACAGTATGAAAATGAAGACAAATAGAGAAGCTTGTATTGTGGCCAGCATCACTGTGAGTAAATTGTGAAATGTCTCTTTTGGTATGACCTGGGTATGAGTGGGTTCCCAAATGTTTCTATTTCCACAATATCACAAAGCTTATTTCAATTTCTTACTACATGTTTCTTTAAAAAGAAACCACCAATATGCAAATGTCCATCTCTTTCTGTCAGGTTCAGTATCAGAAGTGCTTGGTTGCTCAGACTCCTCCTCCAAGGTCCAAGTCCTGGCGAGCCACCCCATCAAAAGTCAAACGAGCCAATTCCATGGACAGTGCCGCCTTTCTGCCTCTCTCATCACGACACCATGGTAACGGCTCCGCTGCAATGACACCCAGGATCACCAAGGGCAACAGCGGCAGCAGCACTAACGTAAGGAAGGGCATGATGGCATTCTTTGAAACCTTCCGGAATAAACAGGCCGCTACCTCCTAATGATGGGGGTGGAACATCAGAGTCATGTGACCAAAGAGTTCAGCCAGCTGGTTGGTCTGCATCTGCAGGACTCAAAGGTGTCAGCCCCCAGTGGAGAAGCTCCACCCACTGACTGAACTCTGACTACACGTGGCTCTGGATGTTCAACCAGGTGATTCTGCCGCCGTTACATCACCAGCGACGCGTTGGAGACCAAGGGCCATTACCATCGCCTCGTTTCCTGCCGCTGGAGCGGAAAAATAACCTGATAACTGTCACACCTATGTGTGAGTGATAGAACCCGAGGCCTCAGATGGTGGGTCCACTGATCAACCGACTGATTGATCATCAGTTGACATCTCCACAGTTGGGATATAACAGAGATTTTCTTTAAAAGGTCAAAGGTCACAGACTGTTTAAGGTCATCTGTTGTCCACTTTTTTTTTTTCAGTGGAATTACAAACAGCCTCTGTCTCACTAGAGTGATTTGCTAAACCAGGTTTGTCCAGATTAACAACAACAAACTGTAGGAGATCTGAGGTCATGGTTAAAGAAACAAAAATCCTACATCAGAGAGTGAAGGTGGTTTGCCTTCAGCTGTTGTCTCAGTTTTACGAACAATGACAATCTGAGACAAATGACTGCCAGTGTGACCTAACCAGCCGGAATTCAGTAAGGAAAAAACACAGTGACCAACTGGACCTGTACGTTTATGTAGCTGAAAATACCAGCTTTATTTGCAAAATTGATGTCCCAAGTTGCCTCTTTTCCAAAGTCACAACGAGGTCTACCATCTCCTCCTCGGCTTTGGGGTTTTTTTGTTCATAAATATCACTGTTGTAACAGTGCTATCATTAGCTTACCTTCATCGTTTACAAGTGTAGTGGTGCAGATAGACAGCATGCACTGACGGCGACTTGTTCTTGGTATTTCAAGTGTTACTATTCTACAGTCGGTAAATGTGTAGGAAGACCAAGTGTGGATCAGCTGTGGATCTGGGGTCCCTCTTTACGGTGGACGTTATATTTATGTCCATTTTTCCCACTTTGTGTCTCATTTTAAGAGAAACATTAGGATTCTGAGGTCATAATTTCCAGAACATTTAAGCCAGGTTCACATCAAAATTTCTCATAGATTTTAGCTGAACTTTAGTAAAAAGATTACAAGAAAGTCAATGAACATACGACACGAGACACTGATTTACCAAAAGATTTAGATCAGGAGATTATTTTGTTAATCTCTATTTTGATGTTCTTTTTGTTAATTTTATGATGAATTTATTCAGTTTTTGTTCTTGTTATTATTTTGTTCTTTTTTTGTCAATTCTGTTTATTATATTCATTTCTTCTTCATTTTATTATTTTATTCATCATGTTGATTGTTTTGATCATTCAGATTCATTTTGTCCATTAGTATCTTTGTTATTTTTGATTTATAAAAGCCAGTAAACGTGATGTAATCTAGGATGTGTTTGAACGCTATTGTTAGTTGTTATCTGTGTAGTTAATGTTCATGAAATATTTAGTTTGACCTTGAAATTTGGCCCAATGTCTCTGCTTTTTGACTTTCTTGTCTTTTCAGGTGCTGATCCGTTAGTAAAGGTGACATGATGATAGTTTGTCAGATTCCCTATGTTTATATGACATGAATACAGTAGTATAATATTAATGAGAGTGGACACTGTGTGAATACGGTCTATGGCAAAAATACAAAAGTTACAACACAAGGATAAACACAACATTCAGTTTCATTTGCTATCAGATTCCACAATCCACATCAGAATCATTTTCTTTTAACATTTATTGGTGGTAATTTCTATTACTGACACTGATTCATAGAAGTAAATAAACACCAGACATTTTAATCCCCTTCACAGACCAGTATTTCTGTCTTCCAAGTGAATTTGGGCTGTAAATCCTGGGTTAGTGATCAAACAGAAATGCATAAAAAAAGGATGTTGAACTAACTCCACATTGGAACAAAAGTGGGATTCATTGAAAGGTGTCCACAGAGTTTCAGACACTGTTCATTTGTTGGTTTGTTTGTTTTTTTATTTGATGAGGGCAATGCTTTTTAATGAACACTTAGTACAAAAAAAACATGTGCAGCCGATGGCAGATTGACCTCTGTAAAAAAAAAAAAAAAAAAAGGACAAGAAAATTTTGAGCTGTAACGTCACTGATGTGGGCAGTACATATGCCAGGTCTTAATCATTTGGTTTGTAATTATGAGCAACAAGCAAACTGATGAAACCTGCAGATCCAAGTGAATAAATAGCGTCAGCTGTTGGGGCTCATGGGTAATGTAGTACTTAGAGATATGTGAGTGAATGAACTCATGGAGAAAAGGCTGATAACTTTAAAGTAGCCTGATAGTATTATAAAAACCATATAAAGATAATGTTAACTATAACCATATATAATATTTAATATTCCAAAAATAAAGCTTGAATGTTATGTGATACTCAGATAAAGTTGAAATATTTTTATTTAGATTTTTTTTTAACCATTTAAATTTCTGATGATTTTCAGATTGCTTGGTCTCCTTTTCAGCCTGATACCTAAAGAGAAAAAATGTATGTAGAAACAATTCTAAAAGCAACAAATGGTAAAAAAATAAAATAAAATAAAATGCAAGAAAGTGTAGCTTGGTTTGATTGGCCAAGGTGGTGACAAAACGCATGATTGTCACCATCATACCTTGGATCAGTTCTAGACCTTTAACAGAAAAGTTGTTGAAACATGTAGCTGCTACCCAACACATTTAAAATGCGGGTGACTCTTATAGCACAACTGATCTGAACTGAACTCCACCACGTTCCTGTTATATCTATAGTCTAAAAGCCCTTTTTCTGCATGAGTGTTTAAGCCACGCTGAGGATAAAAACCTGATACTCAGGTAAAAAACAATGTGATATTTTGAGAAAAAGCATAAAGATATTAAAATAAATAGTATAGAATATAACATATATTGATAGTCACAATATTTCAACAAAAATGTCATTAAAAAATCCTAATATTTCAAGATAATGAAGAAAGCACAAAATATTTCAAGAAAACAATCAGTATTTTGGCAGTATTTCAAGGAGTATCCCTTTTTTTCTCCAACTACCACATCTCCCCTCAGTGTGGCCCAACCACTCAACTTTTACTAATAAAATGAGCTCTTAAATGCATTGTGAGCAGATCAAGAAACTTCTCAGAGTTTTATTTGTTCTATTTATTTTCATTGTAATTTCAGTTTGACTTGCAGTTTGAATGTAATCTGAAATGACAGCATGGAAAGTCATTGAACACGGTTTGTACATGTCGCCCCCATGTGGACAGGAGGTGGAGCGACAACAAGTAGAAGTGAAAAATAATACAAATGTTATATTTATGGACACGCCCACAGATGGACTGCTGCCTCCTGATTGGCTGAAAGCTGCGACCTCACTGTTGGCCTGTAGATAGATAGAAGCCTTAGTGTTTACTGTCTGTTTAGGTAAATATCAGTGAATGGTTAGAGTGTTTAGAAACAATATCCCAGAATTCTGTGCGAGGCGGCGTGTGGTCAGTCAAGTTTGTCTGCATTAATAAATAATGATGTCATGTACAAAATAACCAAAAATGACAAATAAACCAATGAAACATTTTTTGGTCTCTGCTACTCATTTAGAAGGTTTAGACTTCACATGAAAAAACAGAGTCAGTAAATATGTATTATTTTGATTATACTTGAAAATGTTAAGTTTGACTTATTTTTAATAACATTAATCTCTGCTACAGTTTATTAAGTCCTTTTTCTAGTTTATTCTCTTCATATTTTTATATTTGAGGTAGTTTATATAGTTTTTGTATCGGTTTTTGAAAAGTGAGTAAATACATTAATCAATCAATTAGCAGTCATTAAATACATTAGCAGATATATGCCATTTTGCTTTTGTTTATGCCATTTGGTCATCACTTTCAAACTGAAAATGTAAAAGGGAAATCATCAGTACTAACCAGCGATCTGCATTAAAACAGGCTGACTTTATTGATCACCTCCATACACTGATCACAAATCAGTACAGTCAATTAATACCAACACATGAAGGGACATGTGACAGATAAATAATCAGTGATCCTGTGTGAATCTAAAAACTACACTAATAATTACAGCTGATGGGCCCCTCGCTGACCTTTGACCTCAGCCAATTTACATAGAAACACATGACATCACAGGATCAATAGATGATAATTAATCAGCGGAGGCTCAGGTCATCTCCTCAGTATTTTGGTCGTTTCACATCAACTCTGGAAAAAAACAAAATGATAACAGTTAAAACAGAAATGAATAAAAACATCTATGAAACATTTATGTACAATATTCATGTCTTTTTTTTGTCTTTCTTTTATTCTGTGTCATTTTGGTTGTGCTCTAGGTTGTTTCCATCATTTGCTAGTCGTCCTTTCTCCTTTTTAGTCACTTTTTTTATTATTAGATCCTTTGTCATTTTTCATATGTTGCGAATGTCATAGCATTTGCAACAAAAATATGTGACCAAAACAAGTAAAAAGTTAAAAAAAAAAACAAAGTCAGAGCACAAAGTTATTTTCTTGAAAAGTAAAAATTGCAACCTTGGAATTTCTGACAAAATGTCAAACTGTCAAATGTAAAAAAGATACTATATAATGCCAGTGTGCTTCTATAAGTGGATGGTGTGACTCACCCGTCCGCCTCCATCTTCTTCCTCTTCTCAATGATCTGAAACAAATATCAATGAACCATCAGATCAGGATATTTTTGCATTCTTATTTAGTTTGTGTTGCCGTCTCCTGTATCATGTGGTCTTTGTCATCAACAGGCTGAAACCTTCAACACAATCTGAACCATTTTAAAATTTCCATCACAATTCTATTCATACATATGTAATGTGGTTTAAAGTCAGAGCTCATGTTGTGTTCAGTCACAGTGCAAATTAGAAGTGCAATGGTACAGAAAAATTTGGGTTCAGTATGTTTTCCATATATTTTTGGTACAGAGAAAGAGACCAGTGAAGGAGGGGTATGGGGGGAGTGTGCTCCATAATTACCTGTGGGACACGGGACATTTCTACAAACTATTGTTCAGTTAATTGTGCATTAACAGGCACCCCACATGTCATGTATTTTTGAATGTTCAATGTTCGTTTGCAGCAAA
>JAPTGZ010000007.1:6352612-6364517 GCA_029814645.1 Fowleria isostigma | reverse complement strand
TAAAGGAATGATTGTGGTTTCTCTGTCGACTTTCCTCCTGCACACAAACACACACACACACACACACACACACACACACACACACACACACACACACACACACACACACACAAAATCTAATAAAGTGAGTGTTGGTTGCCTCCGTTGACTCCTGACTGTCAGCAGATCTTCATCCACTTCATCTGGTTTTATTTCCACACACTTACATACTACACTGTATGCTGTGTATGTACTGCACCCATATATATATTTTTTTCTTCAATGAGAAAACACTTATTGAGATTAATATGATGATTTACAAGAACATCCTGGCTTAGAAAAGTGGCTGAACATTTAACCAGCAACCAGACAACCTGGACATAAACCCAAACCTCACATGACGATAAAAAGGCAGGTACAAAATGACATGTGAAAACAGAGTAGTTTATATATTAATTAATGAGGCAAAACATCTACAAAATAGATGTTTATGTTGCCATGGTAATAAAAATCACTTTTAAAACCATTAAATGAAACCAGCTCCTTAAATTTCAGGTCATTTTATAACTGATTTGAAGCTAATGGAGCAGCAGATTTAAAGGTCTTTTCCCAGTCCAGTACAGACCTGTGGAACAGACGGAGGGGATAAGTCCTAAAACCAAAGACTGTAACCAGCTCCACACTTATGACTGATACAGTTTTGAAGATGTAATGGACCAGCGACACATTTATAGATGGGGACATGCCAATTTCAGTCAGATGGACACAAGTAACAACAGACAGTGATGAGTGAAGGCTCATCATAGAGCTTATGGTAAAGTGTGTCCAGAGCATCTGCGCTGTTAGAACATGGATGGATGCATGTAAACCACATCATCAGAGTCCAGCACAGACCTGAAGGCTGCAGCAACAAGCTTCTTTCTAAACTCACATATGAGACAAGACTTGACTCTGGAGTAAAGAACCTAGTTTCAGTTGTTTGTTAACTCATTAGATAATATTAATAGATAAATTGAGATATTTTTTGATATTGTTAGAATCGTCAACGTTGCATCATTTTGCACATACATGAAGTAAATATTAAAAATGAGAGTAGGGGCAGATTAAGTGAATACTCCTTTTTAAATATGAACACTGTTTACTCCCGTTATTTTTGTTTTCATTTTACTCTAAACATTACTTTAAAAGCTTTTATTTTACCGTTTGTGTTCATTTGTTTTTTACATGTTCACAATCTGTCCAAATACATATTGTGTACATGTTATCTTTATGTGTCACTGGTTTTAATTCTCTAGCAAAAGATGAGCAGGAACTGTTAGTTTAATAATAATCTCCAGATTAAAGATGATTAACTCACCGATTGTACAAATTAAAGATGAGATTTCCTCAGTGTCAGAACTAATTATACACCTGTCACACACACACTTTAATTCCATAATTATCTTAAGCTCATTTACATAATTTGATCCACATTCTGCTGTAAACATGATCACACACACCTCAGGGCAACCGAAACATTAATGTCATGTGACATAAAGAGTCTTAGGACCGGCAACTAATGACAAACACTGACATCGTTACATTAACTCCCATTTAATGATGAAGTTGTCTAAAATATGCAGCTGATTTTGCTCTGTTTATAAAGTCTGTGCCTGAAAGCACACATTGTGTTAATCGCATTTACACGCAGACTCTGACACTTTAATCTGTCATTAAAACTGAACAGTCTGACAATAAATGTCAAAACCTCTGATCTGATTTTCAGAGAAATCATAAAGGTCATGGCCATTAAATCAAGAAATAACAGACCTGTACAAACTAGGGAAAGCCTGAAGGAGTGATGGTCCATGGACGCACTTATATGTCTGGCAAGTATGGGGTTTTTGCATCTGTCTAAAATCATCTGATATGGTAAAAAAAAAAAAAAAAAAACAATCTGCAGAATTTAATTTTTCTGTAATTTATAAATTAGAAGGAGGGTGATATGTTCAAAAAGGTTCATATTGATAGATACCAATAATTTCACAATAAATGGCAAATCATGTTTTTAGACCCTTCATAGAGGATGCAATAAAACAAATATGATGTAACAAGATAGAAATGATATGAGAGATTAATTAATATTTAGCAAAGTAAAAGATGCAACTAGATGGAAAACTTGGAACAAGACAATACAAAAATTACATCAAGACAAAAATATGCCTTAGTGCTTATTTTGATGTTTCTTCTCCTTAATAATCATAATAAACTTAAACAGGATGAAATTTATGTAAAATAGTATTTGTGGGTTTCTTCTTTATGGTCAGAACGTGACAAGCGCTTCATGAAATTTTACAAATTTTACAAAAACATTCCAAATGACAATAATGATGATAATAATAACAAAATATTTAAATTAAAATATACATGAGAAACATTCACACACACACAAACATTTGTAAGTGATCAGACTGAGAATGTGAACAAAATTAACCTCATTTACACAAACAGCCTATTGTGATTATCACATGTGATCTTGTGTAAATTTACAAATACAACTATCTGTGCATATTCATTCCTGTTTTTTGTTTTTTTTCTCATTTAGACTTAACTGGACACAAACTCCTTTATCTCGTTTGATGAATCTGACTGATTCAAATGACTGTGTATATCACTATTGTTGTTCATATAATCCTGTATACTCTGTCCTCATTTGGTTTTTGTCATCAATCTTGATGCATTGATGCATTTTTTTCTCAATTCAGTATCTCAGGACATAAACCTAACTTTAACCTGCTTCGATTCATGTATTCACTGTATTCATCTGAATGTGGGGGTTTATCTCAGTATGTGAAACAACTTAAGAAACTAATGAAATAATGAGAAGTCCTAAAACAACCTTGGCATTTTAGCAATTTCACTGAATGTTTTGGTCATTTTTGTCAAATGTTCCTTGTTGATTATGTTATTAACTTATTTGCATAAAAATGTGATTTTAATCACCTTCAATCTATGTATTCTCTTCAAAATTTTCAGGTTAATAGGTTGCATAAGAGGAGAATAGAGAAGCTTTATAAAAACTTGTAATAAAATGGTTTTACTTATGGATTTTGGATTTGTTTATTTTCATTCACTGTCATGTAAGCTGTGTTTTTACTGTAATAGCTGTAATGGCAACTTACAGTGCTCAGCATAAATGAGTACATCCCAACAGATTTGTAATAAAACCTTCAGTTTTCTTTGAGAATCAACATTGTCTATGGGACACTATACAACATATCATGTTCTCAGTTAAGGAAATGTTCTATAAAACTCTTTTTTTTGAAACTGTGCTAATGTTCATTGAGATATGGATTAAAATCTTACTTTTCAAAGGGGGTGTACTCATTTATGCAGAACACTGTAGCTGATGTAAGCAGATGTTGTTAAGAAAGGGGCAGGTATTATAAGTTTTTTCACCCTGCTCCTTTCCAGTCACTTAGATTGGAATAAATAAATAAATGAAGATGTAGAACATTGTCTTAATACAGGGTTTCCCAATTATTTTATATCATTTCATCACCTATTAATTTGTTTAAAATTTGTTTGTTCTTTTTGCTCAAAAAAGTGTAATCATTTCATAGAATTACCATCCCGCAGAATTTTTTGTCTGAAATTTGTAGAATAAAACATTGTATGTCCAAAATAAATCCTATCAAGTATCATTTCTCCTGACCATGTAGTCACTCCGATATGGACTTCTCAAATTATATCAATTTTTCGGGACACCCTGAATATCCTTCCAAGATCCAACTATGCGTTTGAATAATAATAATATGTATCTGTCAATAAATGTTGTATTGTGATATTTTATTCATATTTTATTTATTTTATTGTGATATGCACAAAAAAAGAGAAACTTAGATATGAACAAAGGACAAACTGCAACACACAGTACCTCTGAGTGATGCAGTTGAGCATTCTGTCAGTGTTTTTATTATATTTTCCTCTCTGTGTAATGACTGTTCTCAGTGTTCATCTCTATTAAATACCAGACCTACCTGGCGTTGGTGCAGTCCCGGTACAGCGTCTCAAAGTCGGCTCTGGTGATCAGCTTGCAGCGGTTCACTCCGGGTTGGATGGCTCCGAGTCCCCGCAGGACGCGCACCTGCTCCACGGTGCACACCACGGGGCTGATGTCCAGCCGCTTCAGCTTGGTGTAGACGGTGTGCAGTCCTCCCACCAGGTGCTTCAGGAACAGCTCGAACACCTGCGGCAGACAGATCAGCTCCACGCCGTTCACCGTGAACGAAGCCACCTTCACGCCGTGGACTTCCACCATCCGGCACTCGGTGTGGGGAGGACCGGCCGGGGTCACACCGTTCACACCGACCGGAACTCTGCCGCTCAGGAAGGCTCCGGGCAGACGGGCACCGGGGAGGCGCGGGGAGCCGGCCGGGTTGGGAGCGCTGTAAGGCGGGTCGGAGAGGAACAGAGGGTCGGTGTGCGGGCTGGAGGTCCGAGACAAAGGGGCGCTGGAGGAACCCGCCATTCCAAAACACGACAATAAATACAACAAACAGAAGAAGAAACAAAAGAAAACAGGAGTTGTTTTGTTCCTCTCGTTGTTCCAGGTGTGTTTTCGGATGTGATTTCCCGCCGTCCGGGCTCTGCTCTCACTCTCTCTCTCTCTCCTCTACACCTGCCTCTGTCGGACACACGTCAGCCAATCAGAGCTAAGGAACCACACGGACACGACTCTGATTGGCCGGGGGCGGGGTTTGTGAAACTGACAGTGAATGATTGACAACTGGTTTAGTAATGATAATAATAGTGTAATAAAGAATAGCGGACAGTGATTAAAAACATCTCAATAAGATCAAGTGATTTCATTCTGCAGGTCAAATTTACAGACGAGGACATAAGTTAAGGTTTAATCTAAGTTAATCTTTTACATCTTTCACCAGTTGTTGCTCTCTTTACCAGTTTTTGTTCTCGCCTCTTTTATGTCGTTAGTGTCTTGTTGTGCCTTTATATCATTTCACGCTGTTGCATCTCTGGCTACATTTAGGTCCTCTTCTTCAAATGCATCATTTTTGTTGTGTTGCATTTTTTACGTTTTGTTCTTTGGCCACCATTTTTGTCTTGTGTCTTGTTACATGTTTTGTTTGTTTTTGTTATGTTTTTCTCTACTTTTTTTTTTCTTGTGGCTTGCCATTTGTCACAATTTTGTCTTTTTTCATCATTTCCATACTGTTGCATCTTCTACTTTATTCTTGTCATATCTTTTATGCCATGTTCATTGCATTTTATAGTCCGTGTAGGGAGGGTCACTTTTGAAATGTATTCCATTTCAGATAACATACATGCCCAAAAAAGTAATCTGTACCGTAATCTGTTATATTACTCGATCTGAGTATTGTAATCCAAATACTTGGATTACTTTCAAATTTTCTTTAATTTTAATACCATATGAATGTTGTAAATCGAACCATGTTTACTACATTGTAAACAGAATGATTCTTGTGTGTTTTGTTTTAGAGCTGGAGGAATGTATTAGGTCTAAGCCTCATAAACACATATGAACATGTGCTGTACTAGTACAACCTGAAGCAAGGTTTAGTGTTTTGTCTGGTAATAGAAAAATAGAGACACAGAGTGGATTCAACACAGATGTGGTTCTCGTTCTCAGCTCCCTAATGCCAGCAGTGACACAGAAAATGGAGAGGAAATGTGTGGGAAACTGGATTGTGAAGTGATAAAAAATAACAAAGTAATTCACTGATTGTTTTAAAAATGTAACTGTATTCTGATTACCATGTATTAAAACTGTAACTGTAACGGAATACAGTTCTTAATATTTTGTATTCTAAATATGTAATCCTGTTACATGTATTCCATTACTTCCCAACACTGCTTATATTGCCATGTTGAGCTGTTATACAGTACAGGTAGGCCTAATAAATTCAAAGTTCATCTTTTCATTATACATTTTCTTTATGATGTTAATCTTGTAAAGACAATCTTGGTCTAATGTGTCTTGTTGCGTCTTTTACTTCATTTTTATGTTGATGCATCTTTTATATCATTGTTAAATCTAACTGCATTTTGTCACATTTTTACCTTGTTGAATATCCTTAAATTTAGACTTGTTTCATAATTTTCATTGTGTTGCCCTTTTTTCTCCATTTTTGGCTTGTTTAACTATATTTTTTGTCTTATTCCATCATGTTTGTCTTGTTGCAGCTTTCACTTCATTCTTGTTTTGTTGTGTGTTTTATGCAATTGCCATCTTGTTTCTTATATTTCTCTTACATTGTCTTATTAAGCTTTTCTACAACACAGTTAACCCTTTCATACATGAATTAATAGAACCTTAGTCAAGATTTTTTTCCCCGAGTGTTTTTATTCCTCTTTAGGTGTGAAAAAAACAATGTGATCATATTTAATTTTTGACACAAAGAAACATGTATTTGAAACGCAATAATATAAAGTGATATACTGTGGACAAACTATGAAAAGACACTTTTTTTAATGCACCAGATATGATCATTTCTTACATTTTATCATACTCTAGTTATTACTCACCTCATGGAGATAATATGCAAAAAAAAAACAACCAAAAAAACAACTTTTTGTGTAAGAAAACTGTTAATTACAGTCTAATAACAACTAGCAGTTGATTTACACTCAAAATGTTACTACAGATTAGGTTTATCCAGAACTTCGAAATTACAGTAATTGTGTTGGCTGATATTAAACTAAAACAACAAAACCCATGACTATACAAGAAAACAGTCCACTGTAATGACTGCTATGCATGAAAGGGTTAATAAATTCTGATTTAATCTCACTTCAGAATCAGAATATCTTTATTTACATTGTAAGAAGTCACAAGTAGCAAGCACAACAACATTTAAAAGTGCTATCCAATCTGTACATCATAAAACCTGCTATAAAAATAAAAAGATAACCTGTAGAAGACATAAAAGATAAGGATATTTGTATTTTTTTCATCATGTTGTTTTCACATATTTTTGGTATTGTTGAGGTTTTTGCATTGTTTTTGTTGTTCTCATCTCGTTGCATCTTTTCTGTCATTTTCATCTTGTTGCATCTCCTTAAATTTTGTTTTGTTTTGTCCGATACATCTTTTTTGTTGTGTTGCATCTTTTACTCAATTTTTGACTTGTATTCATTTCCATCATTTTTTTGTCCTGTTATGTCTTGTTGCATCTCTTTCTTCATGTTTCTCTTGTTGCATCTTTTTAAAAATGTTTTTGTTTTGTTGCATTTTGTCACATTTTACATTGTTTTGTCCTTTGATATTTTTTGCTTCATTCTTGTCATGTTTTTTTAATGCAATTTTCAACTGTTTTAGCTGCTTTACAGCACATTTAGATTAAATCTCAGTTCTCCTTTTCTAGCTTTTGCACCATTTTTCTTGTTTAATTTCTTCATGTTTTTGCTCTTTTACATCTTTTTGGTCTCATCTGGTCTTTTAGTTGTTTTTTGTTATTTTCATCTTTCTATGTCATTTTCACCTTATTACATCTTTTAGTAAATTTTTCTTCTACTTTATCTTTAGCATATTTTTTTGTTGTGTTGTAATGTAATGTAAATGTTATATTTTATTACATTTTGTCTTGCTGTGTTATTTGATTTATTACATTTTACATCATTTAGACCTTATTGCAACTTTTACATAATTTTCATAATGCTTTTATTACTATGTTTTGTGCTTGTTGCGTCCTGTTGCATCCTTTTCATTGTTTCCAGCTTGTTGCATCTTTTACTTCATTTTCATTTTGTTGCGGCTTTTATGCAATTTTACAGTCTTGTTGAGCTGTTTTACAGTACAGGTAATAAATTCAGATTTAATCTCAGTACAGACGCCTCATCCTCCTCGTCCTCATACATCAGCACAGTTTCAATTAAAAGCATCACATTAACCTTTACACAAAACAGCAGAGCAGATTAAATGTCAGCAGAAAACACCTGAATATGATTATCATCACTATGATCAATCTGTTGAAACACCTGAATGTGATTATCATCCATGTGATCAGTCTGTTTAAAATACCTGAAAACAGTTGTTTCTAAAGTTCACACATGGTTTCCTGCAGTAAAAGGTACAGGGGTTGAAATAAGAGGAGTAAAAGTCAAAAGTGAAACAAAAATGTAAACCTCAATAAAGTACAGATTGTCAGATCATCTTTACTTTGATGTCTCAGCCTATTCTTACTGTAATAATAATAAAGATAATAATAATATTATGTTAAGTGCATTTACAGTCTGTGTACAACATCGTCTGGTTTGTCTCTGTCTCTTACTGAGTTTTTTTAAGAGCTGTCTTTGACTTGGCAGCTGATCAGTGGCGTCCAATCAGCACATGGCCCCCGTTAACACCTCGCACTAACGAGCAACAAAACGCCGTTTAATGTCACCACTGAAGAGACGCCAACAAAGATTAAATGGAGGAAGAACGGTGTGTGTTTGTTTGTAAAGCTCTTCAAACACTGAACACACACACTGGAGCTGAGAGTTTAGAAATGCCTATGACTTTTATTTTATCCAGTTTGATTTGAGTTAGTTAATCCAGTGAATAAAAAGTTATAGTTTTATTTGTTTATTATGGAACATGGCCGTTCTCAGCTTCTGTAGTTCATGGCTTCTGTAGTTTATGTATTGTATTTGTACTATGAAGAAATATTTAGTTTATAGAAGCTGAAAATGTCAAATAATGATGTTTTAGAATCGTCTATATTCTGTGTTTGAGGAAGTGTTGTTTTCTAATGTTCTAGTTTGAAAATAAAACTGAATTAAAGTCATTACACATTGATTTATTTTTATGTTCTGTTTTTCAGCATTACAGTTTGCACATTAAAAACTGTTCCCAGTCTACAGTTCTTTCAAACAAACCTTCCAACATTGGATTATTCTGTGGATGAATAACCTTGTTTTAATCATTAAGTCAAATAACCATTTTATAACTGCTGTTTGCACAAGAGCATTTCTGAATGTACAATGCATCAAACCTTGAAGCAGATGTATTTCAGCAGCAGAAGACCACAATACATTCAGCCCCTCAGATACTGCAAGTCCACAAGTTACACGAGCCACTTTTACACAGAGATCCTGGAAAAAAGGTGAGACGGTCATCCCACTTTTTTCCACCACTGACTGATTTCCACAGCCAAGAAAAAAGAATAACAGAGGTGAGACAGGCTGGACTTTTACACAGCAGACCTGCGTTCTAGAATCAAAGGGGTGGTGACACAGTGCAGCATATAGTGTGTCGTATAACTTCTGCGTCAGAAATACCCAAAGCATAGTGGTGTTGCTAACCTCTCCAGAGTCGACTGTTAGCATGGATAGAATCCTCCGCCCAAAGTGACAACAGCTCACAGATCTTTGTGTCCCCCCAGTATGACATCTTTCTGGTCATGTTGATATGTTTGTTTACTGTACACCCATGCTCCTCTAAAAAAAAAAAAAAGCACAGGGGTCGCACAATACATCATCGAAATGTCCCACCTTGGTTGCAGAACAAGAGGTGTTCCTTTTACATAGCGTTCCAGAATCATGATTCCACCTTTATTACAGCTCTGTTACTACATCCAGAGGCATTACAAAAAACACGACAAAAGTGGGATCAAATGATCCCACCATTTCATTTACACAGACGTTGGAATAAAGGTGAAATATTCCCATAACAACATTGCTGTGGAAAAAGGGATTCACCAGAAGAGAAGACTAGAAAAACTTTGCTGGTCCAATGAGTCTTTATTTCTGCTTTCAACACTGAAATGATGGTGGCTCCAGCTTGCCTTGTATCAACTGTTCAGGCTGCTGCTGGTGGTGTAATGGTGTGGAGTGTGGAGAATATATTCTTGGCACAATTTGGGTTCTATAGTACAACATGAGCATTGATTAAACATCACAGCCTGCCTGGGTATTGTTGCTGACCATGTCCATTCCTTTATGACCACCATCTAGCCATCTCGTAATTGTGATTTGAATATGGAAAATGCATCATGTTTCAAGTCTCACATCACCTCAAGCAGGTTTGTCACTTCTGCAGTCAGCAGATCTGGATCCAGTCGAATACTATTGGGATGTGATGGAACATAAGACGCGTATCATGGATATGCAGGCATAAATATGCAGCAACTGTTTGATACGGTCATGTCAATGTGGACTAAAACCTCTGAGGAATGTATCCAGAACTATGTTGAATCTATGCCAAGAAATAATGAGGTAGCTGGGAGGGCTGGTGAGTGTACAAATACACAAGAACATTTTTTTACTCATATTGTTGATAATTTTGTCGATTTTGTTCATTTTTAATTTTTTTTTTTGTCATTTTGGGGTTTTTTTTCCAGATTTTTTTTCTCTTTTTATTAGTTTTCTGTGGTCAGTTTCTTGAAAATAAAGTTGGTCATAGCACTGAGTTCAACTTAAAAAGCTTTTGTAAAATCCGGCCCCAAAGGAGAAAATGCCCAAATAAAAGACTTTATTGTTTTAAATATTCTTTCAAGAGTGTTTTTATTTAAATCATTTTCACATATTTGTCATATAATAAATATAATAATGAATAAAATTAATGACAGCTCACACCTTTACATCTCCTAAAATGAGCTGTAAAACACAAAATAATGAACAGATCAGAGTGACTTAATATATACTCTGTTTATTGTAGTTTAAGTTTTGACTGAAATCCTGCAGAGTTTGTTTGATGTTTTTTAACCATCTGTTTGAAACATGAACAGAGAAGAAACACAAGCAAAAACAATCTGTGTTTTTGGCTGAAAATCACTCAGAATGTGTGCTGGCAATGTCACAAAAAGCACCACAGAGGAAGAAGCTGGTGCTGTTGTTTTTGTCTCATGATCAGACAACTAATGAACACACACATATCCACACGATACACCAAACACATATAAAACACACAACTACTGCTGTGGGAGCAGATAAGAGATAAGAGGTAACCTGATGTTAACACACTTTACAGTCACAATAATATGATGTCTGACTAAAAAAAAAAAAAAAGTCAGATGTTAATGTGTATATGCTCTATATGAACTGGTCCTGTGTGTGTGTGTGTGTGTGTGTGTGTGTGTATACATTGTTAACACTGTTCACCTCAATGTGTTTTCAGCTGTGTTTGTAACTTGCCTGCTGATGTTAGAGAACAACTATCCTCCAGTTATCAATACCAGATTAAACAGCAGAAATTATGCAAAAAAAAACAAAAAACAAAAAACTGTTAAACCAACATGGTATATGACTTGTTGAGTTTAGAATATGGCTTCAGGAGGATTTTTGAAAGGGGGGGTCTGGACCATAAGTGGCCAAAGAACCTTAATGCACCCTCATGACTTTGAAGACTTTGGAGCTGAATGTGACCATATTTGAATAAAAGAGCTGAGGTTTTAGGTGCACAGTACATCAGAACAACAGATAAAGACCTCAGGTCCACATAAAGGTCAATGCAGATGTATTTTAAACACTGATGGTCTCTGGGTTTATTCCAAAAAGCCTTGGTTCTTGAAAGGACTTAACACACTTTGCCATTGCGCAGTTCATTCCAACATCATTCTACTTTTCCCGCATGTTCTTTCATTGGGAATATAAATGTCACAAGGTGAAAAAGCTGCAGTTTATTATTTTGGTAGAGGGTTGAATTTCCTGAGCCTTCACAGAGCAAATGGGTCAATAAACGTACAAATGAGGGACTTTTTAAGTCCATGAGACCTATCTTGCATATATCTTTATTAAAAGTTAAAAAAAATAAAATAAAATAATAATAATAATGGGCAGCACGGTGGTGTAGTGGTTAGCACTCATGCCTCACAGCAAAAGGTCCTGGGTTTGATCCCAGCACCATATGTGTGGAGTTTGCATGTTCTCCCCGTGTCTGCGTGGGTTTTTTCCGGGTACTCCAGTTTCCTCCCACCATCCAAAG
>JAPTGZ010000007.1:6341425-6352512 GCA_029814645.1 Fowleria isostigma | reverse complement strand
ATCACAGGGCTGACATATAGAGACAAACAACCAATCACTCTCACATTCACACCTATGGACAATTTAGAATCATCAATGAACCTAGTTGTATATATGATATTTAGGAGAATCTTTCTGTAAAAATGCCATGTGGTGTTCTGGTTATGTTGATTTTAGGCCTGAAAACAATAAAAATGTCAACCATGTTATGCTGTCAAGGGAAATCAAAAAGTCCCTCAAGTAGATATTGACCTAACCAACCTTCTGTATAAGGCAGATGCAAAGTAACAAAAATTATGCACCTGGGATGTCTCGTCACACTGTGTAGTCTGAAGCAAATACATGATAAAAATAATGGAGTGAGGAAGAATATGTGGTGCAATAGCAACAAATAGACTATGAGGACAGTGAGGGGTTTTTGTAATGTGAAATTTATGAATCAAACACTGTTTCTACCATCGAACCACTGAGACATTTAAGGCAAAACAGACAAAAAAAAAATTAAAAATCCTGCATTAGGAGCAAAAATTGTATATTAGACATATTAAAAAAAAATCAGTGTCAATGAATATTTAGACTGCCTTCACAGCCTTTTCTGTCTGATCAGTGGATATCCCGTGAGGAGCCAGTTGTGATAACGCAAAACAAACGAACAAAGAAATCAGACAAAAAAACATAATAGCAAAGTCATGCATTCATGATCCAGATGTTATAATTCACATTGCATCATTTGAAAAAAAATCTTAATATCACAAGAGCTGTCAAAAATGTCACTGAAGTGATTGGATTGTTAATTTATGCTGCATAATTTATGAATTCATATGAGGAAATTTCATACAAATACAATTAAGACTATTCTTGCAATATCACATCTTTCTCTCAGAGTTGCCTTAATATGTGCATTTTTAGTCATTTTGATCCTTATTTTGCACATTTATATAACTTAGTTTTTAATAATCTTGGTCATTGTCTTCATTTTGTTGATTTTTTTTTTTTTACTTTCTTGTAAGTTTTGGTCATTGTGTTGCATCTTATTAAACTTTGTAGAATTTTGAATCACAGATCCGCAGTTCTTGCTTTTATTGTTCAGTAAAACAAAATATTAAGATGTATTCGAATTCGAATAGCACTGATCGATCAGTGATCAGAGCCCTTCCCTGTCACGTGACCGTGTTTCCTGTTGACAACATGGCTGCCGAGGACCTCCCGTCTGAATTTGACGTTGTCATTCTGGGCACAGGTACCGACACACCTGGATTTTATTGCGTGTTCTGATGCCGTTCGGAGAACTGAACGGGTCTCCGTCCGGTCCGACCAACCGCTGGGTCTTGGTCCGCTCGGAGTACCATTTTATGTGTCTCTAACCGGAGGCAGTGACTGGACGTTAGCTAATTGCTAATAGAACAGTTCATTTCCAACGTCAGCGGCTAGCAGCTAACGTTAGCTAGTTGTGTTAATATGAGTTTGTTGACGTTAGCAGTTAAAGAAGCTAACAGTTAGCATGAAGCTAAATGGTTAAGACAGGCTAACAGGAGGCTAGTTGTTTTTATGAGTTTATTTTTATTAACAGTTACGCGAAACAAGTGTACACTGTGTATATTTTGTACATACAAGCCGTTCTAAAAACTAGAAAAAGAACATGGAAATATTTAAACTGAAAATACTAAATAGTGAAAACAGACAAAAAAAATTGACATCAATTAAATGAATCTTGAAAATACACTGTCTACGTTTGACCTCAGGTAATTTAACTGCACTTTGGCAGTTTGTCATAGTTGTGTCTTTGGGAACAGATCAGTTGACCTCTTAATGATCAGTTAGTGAATGTTTTTTGTTTATGTCTCTTACACAGTTCTGTCGTGATTAACTAACCCAAAGTGCAGTTAAATGCACTGAACACAGATCAACATCAGAGAGTCTGTGCTCATGCATTAACATACAAACAGTATATCAAATGAAACATTTTCTATAATCTCATAAACTAGATATCATTCACTGATTTCACTGATATAACGGTGGTAACCTCATTTGTATAAATACAAATAAAAATCAGCAAGTATATTACATCTGCAATTGAGTTTTTCAATAATTTTGAGCTTTCCCTTGATCCTTTTTAGTGAGTCAAATGAGATATGTCAAAATAACTGAACATTTGCTCCTTACTCTGTAAGGGATATATGAATATGATAGCATGTTCTAGAAGCTCTCAGTATCAGCAGAATGATGATCTGACAACATTCAATGGATAGTATCATACTTCCACTGGAATTACTTACTGTAACAGTAAGTAACACCTTGAAAAAATACAAATCACCTCTACAGTGATCAGAATTTTTATGGTTGGTTTGATGATTTATTAATTTATGTATTATTTACTTTACAGCAGTTATCTGGTTTCCAATAAAGTTGCACTGAGTTAATTTTCACAGTGTGCAATATTTTTCAGAGGATGATCTCAGTCTAAGGCTAGAAAATTAATGAAGTGAGCATCAAAACTAACTAAAACAATATCCGCCAGACTGAGTTGTCCTTTTCTTTTCCAGTGATATATTGTCATATCAGTTTGCACCATTATTGTTTGTGTACAAAAATTTGGAAAGACCAGGGGTCCGTTTCACACAGCAGTGTCAACAATGAGTCTAACCCTGCACTCTGAGTTGATCTACTCTGAGGTAAGAAACTAAGTTTTCGGTTACATAACAGCTGATTTGAGTCAGTTTGATCAACTCAGAGTAGTTTCACCTGGAGTTAAGCGCATGCACCACCGCTGAAAAAAAGACGGCATCAATAGAACCCCGATTCGACGAGTCACCATGGCAACGGGGCACAACAGTGCTGCGTTGTTCACTCCGCAGCCCTTGCTGGTCGGATCAACACTTGTTTAAATGTTGTCCCTTGCAATCACAAAAATATTACAGATGAATGATTGAGGCATACGTTTCTGACTGCCCTGCCTTACTCAAGTGTCTGCATATCCGATATTATACAAAAAACTGACATTTACAAAGAAACGCAGCACAACACACAATATCTGCTGGGATGTGAGAGACAAGGTTATAAGTTGTGCATTTTTAATTATAGTTTAGTTTTATTTCTGTCATATTTTGAGTTATTTGTCAGGTGCAGGCTTCAAAAAGATCAGAGTAAGAAGTGTTTAATAAAACTCAACAACGAATACCATATTTAAAAAAAAATGTATTCACTTAATAAATTATTTCATACAATCCCAAAGGTTTATTAATTTATTGAAAGATAGAAAAAGCCATTTTATTTACGATTTCAGTACGTTTTAGTTAGTTTTGTAAACACACACAACAGTTTCAGTTAAAGTTTTTTCTTTTATTGTTTAACTTATTTCAGTTAACAAAAATGTTTTTTTGAATTCTAGTTTTCATTATTCTGTTAGTTTTCCTTAATGATTATAACCTTGGCGAGGGTGTATGCTCCTTGTGTGTATTCTACATGTCATATTTCTATATGAATAATCTTCCTGTATAATTCATTATGTATAGTTTTATATGCATGTTCTCCAAGTCTACTTGTTCTTTTTGTACATGTGGGCAGTTCTTGTCATGTATGTCTGTGTACACATGTATGTGATGTATATGAACAGTATTATTGAACATGTCACTGTACATGGAGTGTATGCGCTCGAAATGAAATAAACAAAACTAAGCATGACTACTGTTGTGACTAATGTTCACATGTAAGAACGGATTAGGTTGTGTATGTAAATGATGGACTGCGATGTGACGCGGTACCGCTCAAAAAGATAACTGTCTGGAAATGTCTAAACATCTATGCGTGGTTTGATGACTGTCTAAGACGAATAATTTAATTCCCTGTCAGTAACACTGCATCTTCATCAATGGGATCATTGTCAAAAGGACATGACATGTTCGTGAAAAAAGTCGACTTCTAATATAGGCCTACTGGCTGTTTTTTTTTGTTTTTTTTAAAATAACAGATGGTAGAACTACTGTATGTTTCGCTAAAACTCGTCCACTGGCTGAATGAATGCGGAAATCAAATGTCGTGTGTGGCTGAAAGGGGGCGGAGTCAGAGAGAGAAACTCAAGGTTGCATTGAGAAAAGCCTGGTCCTGATCAGGTTAGTTTCACGGAGTCTGTTACTGTGGTAACTGACTGAGAGGTTAAGTTACCTCTCTCTGTGAAACAAGCTGGAGTTGCCTCTGGGTTGAGTTACCTCGCTTTGAAACACGGAAAACTCAGAATTTCCCTCATTTCAGAGTTAACAGACTATGAGTTTTCAATAACCTGCTTTGCGAAACGGGCCCCAGAGCAATTAATGAATAAAGTACTAAATAAGCTAAAAATAAATCTCATAAACAAAGGGAAAACCATGGTAATCATGATCTAGTGAAAGTGTCGTGGTCCAGTGAAAGTGTTAAACCTGCAAATTTTGTGATTTCTAGTGTAATTTTCAGTGTAATTTAATTATCATAAAAGTATTGATAAGGATCCAGTTTACAGATTTTGAATAGAGCTTCCATCCAGTCTGCTGAGCTTAACCATAACCTGAAGTTAACAGAAATCTATCGTCCCACCTGTTATTGATACTGATTACTGATTTTTGCTTATTGATCATCAGGCCTGTGTGAATCGGTGGTGGCTGCAGCATGCTCCAGAGTCGGACAGAGAGTTCTTCACCTGGACAGGTGAGTCTCCTTCAGAGCCAACTTAACAACCATCTGTCTGCAGCTCTGTCCAAGTCATAATAGTCGATTATGACAATATCATCTCTCACTTTAATAGTGAAAGAGTATTATTGGTAATGCTCTGGTGTGTTTGATGTGGTACACTGGATGGGCTTTTCTTGTGAAAGGTGTGACGTTTCCTGTGTGTTGTAGGCAGAGTTACTACGCATCAAACTGGGCAAGTTTCACCTTTAATGGTTTACTCACCTGGATCCAGGAGAAGCAGGTGAGGACAGAGTTGAGAGCTGATTGATTACTGCACATCCCCTGGAAACACTTAGAATTACAAACATGAAAGGAGGACAAGACTCAGCTGCCTTTGTCTGTTTATCTGTCACTGTTTGTGCATAGGCAGAGTCTCAGCCTGAAGAGGTGCAGGATTGTTCGGGTCAGGTGGAGGAAGGGGAGGAGCTAATTTACCTGTCACAGTCAGACTCTACCTCCATCAGTAACCTGCAAGTGTTCTGTTACACCAGGTAGGTCCTGTCTGTTCTAACTAATCTGAAGCCAAAGAGCAGGAAAAGTAATGGACTTTTACATGACTTCACTTTTTCTGCTAATGAAAATCAAAAGAATTGTCCTTCAATTTAGTCTGTAGTTAAATGCACAAACCCAGAGAGTAAACCTACTGAATTTAGACACTGAATTGTGTTGTTCAAAAGGATGTCCACCTCAAGATTTTCCTTGGGGTAGACTGAAATACATTGTATTTTCTGTTGGTTTGAAACAGCAATTATAGGATGAAGAAGTTTGCTGCTTAGTTTTCATCAAATAATTACATGTAACATTTACTTCTGTTCAGTAAAGTTTACATTCCTGAAGTCAAGGGAAAAGTTTGCCTGTGAAAATGTGTAAGATGTATTAAAACCTTGAGGTGATGAAACACAAGTTTTCACTCCAACTCTTCTGTAAATGCTGATGTTACCATGAACAATTAACTTTTATCACTTACTAATGTACTTTGATGACAGTAATAGTTACATAAATTTGAGGAATGAGACCAAACTGGTGTTTTTTTTTAACCATTTTTGTTCAAAAAGGAGGAAAAGTTGCTCTGTTTCAAAGGAACATGATATATTCCACACTGTAAATTTTTTGGATAGTTTTAATGTAAGCTAATAATAGTATCTCTCTGTTCTCAGTGAGGAAGATGAGGAGGATGAATCTCCAAACACCACAGAAGATGAAAAAGGAGGCGGGGCCAGTGAAACCACCGAGGCTGCAGGTGAGACTCAGCTAGGGCACAGACTGATAATTAACTGACTATTGACTGTCAGTATCTGCACGTTAGAGTTGATGGTGTCTGAGGGATGATATCAGGTTACAACTGCAAGCACTGACTGTGAGGGAAAAATAACAGCAAAAAACCCACAACAAAACAAACATTTCGATGATTAGTCAAAGTCATACATTTGAGACAGTGTTAAAGGTTTTGGATTAATTACAAAGATTTGTTTTATCCTCATCTGCCAATTAGAAAGTCATTTTGCTTGAGTTTCAATGATGAGTTTTTCAAACTCATTAAACGCAACACAATCATACACCATAGTTTTTAAAGTAAAAAATCATGACACTAATGTACGATGAACAAGAATGAACTATATTCATATCTACAGCAACAAAAAATGGAGTATGTACATCTGTAATAAACATATGGATATGGGATGTTCATGTGGTTCTTGTTCTCATTTCAGATTCAAATAAAGAAGATGAAGAACAAACAGAAAATCAGGAAGCAGAAGAGCAGGAAGCAGAAGAACAGGTGAGATGACTGAAGGTGTCATCTGAAATCAATACTTATTGCTCAGAAACACCCTAAGCCTGATCAATAAATCCCCTCAGGAAGGTTTATTCCGTCTCCTCCATGATGTCCTCATTTCTATTTTATCCAGTCACAGGCTGCACAAGATGAAGGGGCAGAACCAGAGGCAGACCAGCCATGCCCCTCTGCTGATGCCAACCAATCAGAGCCTGTCAAGAAGAAGAAGATCAGCCTCGCTCAGTTGGTGAAAGAAGGACGAAGGTTCAATATCGACCTGGTCTCCAAGGTAATGCTATGACCTGGTTTTGATGATAATGATTGAACCTGGTCTCCATGCTGGGCATAATCAATGTCGTATATCTCATCTAAATACACTAATGTTATCAAGCCCAGTGTGTCAGCTACATCATGATACTGGAAGCTCTCAGAGTGTGTGTGTGTGTGTGTGCGCGCGCACGCGTCTCTGCATGGTTATGAGAAATTGAGATGTTTTTATCTGGCCAATTACCTACAGTTGAGGAATAGTCCCGACATTAAATATCTCAGCAAGTTGATAGGACTAATATTTTGGGACATATTACTAGTTTTGGAATACAATAGCCTAACAATTGCGTAGCTTGGTTGACCGGAAGCGCAGCTCCATGCTGCATGATGGGAAATTAAGTTAAAAACACAAACAAAGCATTTACTAGCTTCAGTCTCTAGATATCGGTATTAATATGACCTGTGGTTCCCCACAGGTCAATGCGCTAGTATTGTATATTTCTATGTAATAATCTGTATTTTTCAGAAATGTCAAACTGTTCCTCTTTCTGTTCCAGCTCATGTATTCTCGTGGCTCACTGGTTGATCTTCTCATCAAATCAAATGTCAGTCGCTATGCAGAGTTCAAGAACGTCAGCAGGATTCTGACGTATCGTCAGGGGAAAGTGGAACAGGTTTGTAGATCTGTTACATGACAGGACATATGCTTGTTTACTTTTTGTCACTTCTTACATGTCAAGAATTTTACAAGCTCACACTATCATGTCATTACTAAAAACCTTATTTTAAAAAGGAATACTTATTATTTAGTGTTGGTTTGTGATTTGAACTAAAAATGTGTTTCAAGGATTCAAAGTAAGGCTTAGGTTTAGGATCAGTGTAAATCTAGTGGAAATAGTTGGATTCTTAATGTGGAACTTTATTTAAATAGAATAAATAGCGATAAATCCTATCTTTGTGCCAGGTTCCCTGCAGTAGAGCAGATGTGTTTGCCAGTCGACAGTTGTCTGTAGTTGAAAAGAGGAAGTTGATGCGCTTCCTGACCTCCTGTGTAGAGGAGACAGAAGATCAACAAGGTGAGACATAAGCTTCATTCCCCGAGTCCATGAAAACTGCTTTTTCACCCCATCGCCTTCATGTTAAACTACAGGGCATTTTGGGTAATGTAGTCTATCATCTCCTCCCTCCAGCTTACAATGGTCGACCATACTTGGAGTTCCTGAGTGACCAGCAGCTTGGAGAAAACCTACAACATTTCCTGCTATACTCCATTGCCATGGCAACAGAGGACACTCCCACAGAAGTGGGCCTGGCCTCCACGCGCCACTTCCTTCGATGCCTAGGTCGCTATGGCAACACGCCATTTCTGTTTCCTGTTTATGGCCTTGGTGAGATTCCTCAGTGTTTCTGTAGGTAAGAACCCACCTATGTGTTTTCTACATAGAAAATATAAAACAAAAAAATGAAGCAAGACAAAACAGCTTTAACCATGAAAACAAGACAAACACACCAAGAAAAAGAAAACAACATTTTTTATTTAATTTTTAATTTAAAGAATATAAAAGACAAAAAAAAAAGTTAAAATTTTAACAAAGCTAAATATCAGTTAGGGAGGATATTTATGGTCTTGAAATACTTGATTTTAAATAAAAAACAAACCTCGATGAAAGAAGAACATTTAGAAATGCCTGTAATAATACTGATCCCACTCTTGTTTTATCTCCCATCCTCGTGTCCAAATAAGAATTGTGTCATTGAGAGAATTTATTGTCAGAAAATAACAATTTGTCACAATAATTCAAAATGCAATGTTTCAGTCATCAAATAAGGGATGAAGAGAATATCTGCTTCATTTTGAATCCACATTGTGTATATTTAAGAAATGATCTATAATTCTCTAACAACTGTAAAGTGCTATTAACAAACCGCTTTACAGATAGAGACTTTCTCTGTCTGTAAAGCAACAAAATGACACAATGTTCTGCAGCTGCAGTTGTACAGTTGATACAGTTGTATAGTGTGATGTTATGGTGCTTTTTTGTAAATTAGCTCTGCTCAGTCCAGATGTGTGCCGGTGCCTTTAGGTTCTGTACTGTTCTCCAGAGACAGGTCAGCTGGTCGTCATGGAGACAGCACTGTCTCGTTCCAACATCACATGAATATTAAAGAGGAGGTGTCGCCCAGGGCTCAGCTCATTTACATATTAGATCATCCTCAGCGGATATGTACCTCTGTGGGAGATGGTTTGACTTTAATGTGTTTTCACAGTTTATATCTCTTCATTTTTCACAAAAACTCATTATCAGCATTTCTGATAATGGTCAAAAAAATGTGGCTATTTGCTATCATACTACCCTTTAACAGAAAAAGTTGGGACAGTATGTTACATTAAAACTGAAACCAGTCAATAAATTATTTTTGACCTGTTTTACACTGAAAACAATATAACAAAACATAAATAAATACTTCAGTTTTGGTTCTTACTACATATTCAAGAAATCAGTGTAATTTTCCATGTCTTTTCACCACACCTCAAGCCTGAATTTCAGGAGTATATATTTTAAAATTAAATGATGTTGACCAGTAAATTAGAAAATCTGTTTTCCATATTAACTTACGCTTTCCATATTATCCCAACTATTTCTTATTTGTGGTTGTAGTTTGTTAATCACATTTCATGTTTTTTGAACCAAACTGTTAGTCAGTGAATCCCAGTGACAAAAACTGACTGGCTGAAACACCTGTCGATAAAACTCCTCTATTTAAACATATCTCCAGAGTAAAGCTTTTATCCTGAAAGTCTTCATTCGGAATAAAGCTATGTGTACATTCACTCTTGTGATAAAGTGGTTTCACACAATCACATATAATGGACATGTTGTATTTTTAGGATGTGTGCAGTGTTTGGAGGAATCTACTGTTTGAGACACTCTGTCAAGTGTCTGCTGGTGGACAAGGACACACACAGGTAAGGCTCTGTTCAGATCAGTGCATAATGTCAGTATATTAAACACCAAACAAGCATTTCCAAACAGACTGGGCTGTTTCACTTGTGGTGTGAATATAATCAACCTAAAGAACCATTTGCCTTTTTGTGCTTGACGAGCCACCGTAGCCACGTGGCATTGTGGATAATCAACATTGTGGAAGTAGCTGAGCCGCATGGGTAGCCAGAGCTAATAGCAGCAGCCATGAGCCGTGGACAGACGTGGAGCATGGAGGACATCCATATTTGTTTTTTATCAGCACCTGTTGTCTCTGATTCATCCGCCGCTGACTTTTCTGTCCACTGCCATTGCAGCTCTTGACATGTGTGCTTCTGTTTAGAAATTTTAGTCCACTAGTAAAAAGAGCAATGAGAATGTGATCCAACCCAAGCGAAAAAAAATTACATCTGCATTTGATCCGAACCAAATAGTGGACCAAATAACTTTCCAGGTGTGATACAAGCAAAGTAAAACAGACTTCTCTCCTATACTGTATTAAGTCACCACATTAATAGATGTTTCAGTCATGTTGTGTCCACTTTTACCACTAGTCCTGTCTGAAAAATCCTTGACTAATTAATCAATAACTAATGAAAAAGGTCACCTGAAGGGCAATTCCAATATTAAATTTAATTTGAAAGAACATGGAACACATTGTGCTTGACCTTCATATGTCTGTAATTTATGAGCAGTATAGTGTTCCATTTATAGTGTAAATGACCTTTATTCACTTTACCTTAATTTAACCTCTTAACCTCTTCCTCCAAAACAATGACACAAAAAGATGTAATGGAAACACAACAATACAACACAAAAGCTACAGAGGTTTAACAAAAAATAAAAATAAATACAGGAAAATGACAAAAACTATAAATTTAAAAAAATGACTGAAAAATTGTACCAGAAAATATCATGGTAAATATCACTGACTTTTAGTAAAAATAATGACTGAGTTCCCAGATAATTTAGTTTAATCTGTGTTTCAGTTCCACATTTATCTATTTAACATTTGTTATTTTGAGTGATGTTCACTTCAGCTGTTTTCTGGTCCATAATTGTCAAAGACAAAGGATTTCAGACAATGTGTTTTCAGTGTCAGGTTTTTGGGGGAGGGGTCATGGTGATATTGGCTTCTTCCAGCTCTAAACTATTCATTATTATATTGGCCTTTAAGAACCCACTATGATTTGACCTCGTGTGCTCACGCAGCCCTGAGCTGTGTGTGTGTGTCTGAGTGTCAGAGGTTATGAATGATCTTCTGTTCGCATCATTATTCCCAATAATAGGCTTCAGCTGCACCTCTGTGTGTTATTGTGTGTGTGTGTGTGTGTGTGTGTGTGTGTGTGTGTGTGTGTGTGTGTGTGTGTGTGTGTGTGTGT
>JAPTGZ010000007.1:6248952-6264037 GCA_029814645.1 Fowleria isostigma | reverse complement strand
TGGGTGGGTGTTTGACCAATATGTTGATGCTGATATTGGATTTGTGATTTTGTGTTTGTGTTTCAAAGAAGAAAAATAAAAAAATAAAAAGCAAGTCATAAAAAGACAAAAAAAAAAAAAATATGAGTTAAATAAATACATAAATAAGCACTCCACTAAAAGTACTGAAGCATTTTTAACACACATGGCTGAAATGTATGATGCCAATTCAAGGACATATCTTTTGTTCATGAAAAAAACTGAATGTAAAAATTCAAGTTTTACAGTTTCAAATCTTTTTTTTTTGTGAGCAAATTGTTTTTTCATAAGCAAAACTTTTTTTTTTGTGAGCAAAACTTTTGGCCTTGATGTGGGGGGGTGTGGCCTCAACTGAGAGGGGTACGAAATCATGAGTGACAGTATACTACAAAGGCTTAAGGACCTTCGCCACTCATGTTGCCTTCATTGAACATAGCAACTAAAATTCAGACTCAGCACTTTCTGTACACCATATTCATGTAATTGGCAGTGAATAACTGATGCTAGTGACAAACTTACATTTAAAAAGCTGTTCTAGACAGTACCGAAAACAATTTATGGTATAAGAGTGATAAATTATGCCAGATTGTGCAGGCTGAGCATAACACACTATTAAACTAGAGAAGCACTCGGAGAGCGCAGACCTCCGCCAAGCATGATGGTTCCCCCCATATTGTGACTCACACCAAAGTAATAATCATACATTTATTTGTATCAGTACCCCGACTGTTTTTTTTTTTTGTGGAATTATATGCACAAATGCAGAAAATGATCCAATCTCCCAATTTTAAGGAATACTTTTAAAAAATCCTGGAATTTCCTCAAAATCCATCCAATAGTTTTTATGTAAAGTTGCTAACAGACAGACAGACAGACTGCCTGGTACCTGGCCCCTCGCCCTTCCTCACACACACAGCTCAGTGAAGCGCAGGTAGCCCTGCCCACACCCTCATGGAGGAGAGCAGAGAGCCTAGCACCATTTGAACCAAATTAGCGTATTTGGACAGGAGTAAAATGTCGGATCACTCCCAAAATCTATTCGATTGTTCCTTGTGTCATTTCCATCATGTCCTGAAAGTTTCATAAAAATCCGTCCAGTAGTTTTTGTGTAAAGTTGCTAACAGACGCCAGCAAAAACATAACCTCCTTGGCGGAGATAAAAAACAATTTCTTAGTTCAGTAGCTTTAGTTGACAAAGACCAGATGAGCTGATCACTAATCAGCAAATCAATAAACAAGTCCTCAGAATAAACAGGATTTCACACATGCAACATTTTATTGCATTTATCATCTGTTTGTACAGAATATTACAATAATTATTAGAATAAGATTTAAATTTCCTGTTTTTCTTCACATATTTTCACAAAGCAGAGAAGTAAAAAAGAAAGCATATTCTGCCATCACAACCCTTAAGAAAAAAACAGTAAGCCCAGTTAAACCAGATTCAGACCAGTTTAAAATGTCAGACCACTTGAGACTAGTTTAAAGCAGACTGAGACTGGTTTAAACGGGTTCAGACTGGTTTTAATTTACTGCTGAAAAACATCTTCGGTTGAGAGGAAGAAGCTGATCGTATCGATTTACCTGATCAGCTGGCCTATTTCTGCAGGTCTTACGCTTCCATGTTTTCTGTGAACTGGTCAGAATCCTCTGCATTCATCTGCAGATAAACTTGTGACACACGTGTTTCCATGGGGACCAGAGTTCCCCTGAACTATGTTGTGAGCTGATTGGAGGACGCAAACTAAACCTCAAACGTGTGACCTGAATGACCCTGGACACTGACCCCGGTAACCATGGAAACATCTCTTTATAAATATAAACTCTTCATTATTGATTAAGTTCATGTCACTGATCATCAGCTGCTCCGGCTCCGCTCACAGTCTTTCAGCCAATGGCAGCGCAGGGCTCATCAGCAGCTGTGGAGAGAGAGACAGGTATGAGTCTGGTGATGTTAAAATAATGCGAACTCATATAAAACCAATGTGTTCAATAGATCCTGGTGGTTGTAGGCTGTATTAACTCATGGTTATGCCATTGGTCTCTAACATCACTCTCAGGATATGAAGCTCTGTTTTAACAGGATAGTGAATAAATACAGAAAACTGGACAAAATATCATCATGCCACTGTCACCAACCAATCAACAAATGACAAAGTGATGGATAATGAAAATGCACAGAATGAGACCATATTTTAAGATAAAACTCTGACTGATCAGGATTTTTTTCTGCACAGTTGAAGACGCAACCACTGTCCCACCTGATGTCTTTCAAATTCTCCTGTTGTATTTCTATTAGAATGTGTGAAATCTCAAAACAGATTCCATTCTGATTAAATGCATTGAGCATCTAATCAGATCAATGTCCATGTAAACCATTGAACTCTGACCAGAATGATGACAACAGCACTGGGAACACTGTTCTCAAACAACCAGAAGAAAAGTAAAAGTAAAAATAGCTTCCTATCCAACAGAAATATGATTTAAAACCTTTTAATCTGTCTTCAGGTTTGATGGTTTATCTTTACTCATCAATATGTTCTTCTGCCAACACCACTACATTTATTGCCATTTCGCAGTATGAAATCAAAAGAAAAACACCTTAACTTCCAAACCCTAGGGTATGATTGTCCTTTAGTCTCTAAATGTGATACATTTACTGTATTATGAATTTACACAAACACAACTTCAGAAATTTATGGGGAATTTCAGAGTTCTTTAAAACATTCTGTGTCCTACAATCTGTAGAAACACACTTAAAACCTCTGTTTTGCTATTTCGAACTTATTTCATATTCATCTTTTGTCCGTCTGATGCAGTTTTATTGTTATCCTGTCCTCTGAATCAGAGGCAAGGGGTATTATTTTAGTTCAGTTTGTTTCACAAACCTTATCAGCAAAACTATAGGTTGAATTCATACCAAATTCAGTTATAGATTGCCAGTGACCCAGAATAGATGTGATTACATTTTGGGAAAAGCGGGCCAAAGTTCAAATATTTTATGTAGTTTTAACCCCCCCACCCACCACCACCACCATCATTTGCATATAATGGCCAAAATTTGTCTATGGTGATATCAGCACAGACATGATGACATCAGCAGGATTGATGCCAAAATCAGCTACACTGAGAGGGCGGGGTTTGTTGTGCTTGGCGCCACTTGTTGACATTTAATTTGAATCATCAGCTGATCAGACTCAGTCCCAGATAGGACCTGTCTGGATGAAAATGTGGAGTTTACACCCCACGATGAAATTTTATTACTTCCAAGCTGCTAGTTCACTTTCGTGAGCTTTCTGGGTTGTTTTTTCCCCCCTATATTCCGTATTTTACTTGAATACATATTTATTTCATAAAGTAACAATAAAACTGGAAACCAGACTGTTCCAATGCAAAAAATATTATTTTTCTTCAATCATATGACAGCTAAAATATGTTGTTTGGACAATAGGCACTTGAAGGTGTAGAATTCATGTTAAAGATGGAACCAACTGTGCCTTATTTGAGACACAAAAAACCCTGGAAGTTAAAGCAGCTTAATGTCGTTCAAGCTGGTGCTGAATCATAATGAACAAAATAAGTGCAATGGGAATTCAATGTCATTGTTTTTCATCATCATTTCTTCTTTTTTTATTGTAGTTCTTGTCAAACATGACATTGAAGGGGAAAGAAAAGAGAAAATAAACACCCAAGAAAACAAAAAAATGACAACTATAAAAAAAAACACCCAAAGAAAACATTAAAAAAAACTGAAAAAGTGACAAACAAAAAACAATAAAAATAACTTCCATTTAATTGTGTCAATTTTTTGCTTATTTTGTTCACTCTGATTTCATTAATGTAATGTTGACTACAATACCCATGAGCCTCAGCTGCTGTTGCCACAGAGAACAAGCCTCAAACTGTTTGTACAAAGTGTAATCTGCAGATTACTCTTTTTAAAAACAATTTGATTTCACTTTTTAGAAACAAGACCTGTTCCAATCAGATTTGCCATTTTAAGACCTAAAAGTTCAGATTATTTTCTTGTGACACTTCAACCCTTGTTCATTTTCCCACTCTGGTTATCAGAGCTGATTGTCTTCATTCTGTCAGATCTAATGAATAGTTCGATTAAATGCTCTAAAAACTCAGCGACAGAATGAGAAACCAGCTCTGGAGACCCAGTTTACCAAACATCTGTTTGCAGGTGAGAAAATCTGTGAGGCTGCAGCCAGCGTGCCGCTGAGCAAGGCGGCGCCATGACTCCCACATGAGCAGAAGAAGAAGAATGAAACCCAAATGACGACGAAGTCAAAGAGAAGTTTGAATGTTTATTTATAGATTTAAAACATCAGAAAAAAAGAACATACACAGGTCGACTGTTTCTGTTTCTGATCTGCAAACAGACGGTAAAGAGAGTCTGACAACCAACCATCATCATCATCATCATCATTTTCATCATGTCTAACAGTCAGTGAGTCCTACCTGTCCATCTGTTAAACTGAGGCTCAGGGTCTAAAACCGACGAGCGACTGAGCCGAGCCCAGATGTCAGACGCATAAAACATAAGCTTCAGTCACATCAGCTGCTGGTGCTCTGTGGGTCTGACCCTGTTTGGGACCCTCAGCCACAGTTTGGACAACATTTAAAAGTTTCACAGTTTAAACAGAAACAAAGAAAGAACAACAGGAACTGACACGATTGGTGCTGGACTGGAACGGTTGCAGGGGCACTCTGCTGTGATCGTACATTACATGTTAATACCTAAATGTCAAACCGTTTCAGAGGAAAATAGTCTACTTTTCACTTGTCTACATTTGAAAATTATCAGCAGAGCTAAAACACTGCGTAATGCTTTGTTACAGATTAAACTGTATGTATATGTAGGACTGAAATACTTGGCTGACTGACTGAAAAAATCAAGTACAAACTATTTAGACGATGGCTTAAAATCACAGAAAGTTTAAGTATTTTTACACGTCATCTTTACTCCAGTATTTAACCCAATCATGACAAAATGCTTCGTTAGTAACATCTTGGAAAACTATTCTGGAAAAACTTTTTTATGACTAATTTTCCTTTCTTTACAAGTTTTTCATGACCATAAAGTAACTTGCTTGATGTTTGCAAGTACCCAAATGACAGCTGCCAAATATGGGCATTTATGGGTCAGTGTGGGAGGTTGTTGACCGCTGTAGGTTGTCAGAGATGTTACTGATCACCACAGTTTTGTTGCTCCCCAGATTTTGACTAATTAGAGCAGATCAAGTCTTTAATGTAAATCTCCCAAATTAAATATCAGTCTATTAGCTCTTTCATGGCTAGTTATTTTTCATGTATAAATACTTAAATGCCATGTTTCCATCTTTGCAAATGTGTATATTTGCATAGTTACTTGGACGTTTCAAGGTTTGTTGTGTTGTTTGAACAAAGCAGCACACTTTGACGGAGATCTGAGACTATTCTATAGAGAAATCGCTCCGCATTCAATCAGAGCAGTAAAATCACAAGTCAGAGGTCTGTCAACTTATTAGGACTTCTTTTAGCAGCACAGCAGAGCAGACAAAACATTTAACAAGACATTTGGACGAGTCCACGACTAACCTGTAGGTTCAGACTGGAGGGACATCAGGGACAACAGTGTTACTCAGAGTAACAGACATAATACAAGGATGATGTCTGTGTGTTTGTACTGATTGATCAATCTGTAGTGTGTTTATGTGAGATACTAATCAGCATGTATTTCAGTCTCAGGTCAGAGTGCATATATTGTAATTCATAGTAGTATATTAGTAATAGCAGCTAATGGACCGATCACAGCAGAAAGTCGCTCCAACTGATCCAATTAAATTGCGACCATGTGACACATCAGCGAACAGCGTCACAAGCGGTGCAGGTTTGTGACATCTTTGTGATTCGGCCAATCATAATAGGACCACAAGTCCCAACTTTTAGTCCAAAAATCACCGGAGCCTATATTTCCCATGATGCAGTAGCGTTATTTTTCACATCATCAAACAACACTGCAGCATGGAAATGCTACTGCTGACACCTGAGAGTGTGACAGGTGTGAAGTCACGCCCCCTCCCCCAAAACACTGACAGGTAACCCAGAGGCTCCGCCCACTGAAACACTGACAAATAACCCAGAGGCTCCTCCCCCTCCTCCTTTCTGAACAGGAAACAGAAACACAAACTGTCCGTCTCAGTCCGAGGCCCCACCCCCTCTCTGTAACAGTAGCAGAGGCATAGGGGCAGGTGAGTTAGACTGACCAGGTACCCTGATACGTCCCACGCATGAAGACAATGTCCCACATTTAGATATAAGAATTTACACATCTGAACTGAAATTTCAGAAAATGTACTGAAAAAATCTGAATGTTTCCATCCACTGCCATTGTGGAATTACTGAGTTCTGAATTCAGAGGGAAAACACTGCTGATATAACTTTGCCCACAGCAGACATTTTGACTTGTTAAGGCAGATGGATTTGGAACAGTTTCAGCCTTGAAACTGTTCATGTCTGTTCACTGCAAGGCATCCTGGGACACAGGAACAGCGCCATCATTAAGGATATCAATACCTGTACTTTTCTTGTGAACCAAACAGTCTGCTGTGAAAAACGCTGCGTTGTTCACTTTGTTGAATTAGTCCTTATTCAGTTCATTTAGACTCGTAAAATCCAGCATACTGTGTTTAATGATTTAAACTTGAATGAGAATCAAATCCTCATTTCTACTGAACTTTTGTTATTGTTGTAATTTCTAGTGGCAGGAAAAAATATGCTTAGTTGTGTGAAATGGATCTGAGGAAACAAAATGTGGTGACTGGTAAGACCATTTGAGTAAATTTTAAGAAAATAAACTTGTCAGTTTGCCAAGTGTGAATACTTTGGTTTCTTTCCTGAAAAACCAATTGAAAAAAACAAAAACCAATGAACTGTTAATTGCAGCTGTAGTATTTATCTTTTTTAAAAGGTAAGTAATAAGGTCTCTACAGTCAAATTAATTTTGTGTCCAACACAAATATCAAAATGAAAGACATTGCCCCATGCTAACACAGTGTGTCCCTCAGATTTTGTGTTGGGACCTGGTCACCCTAATAGGAGGCGGTGCTACGTTTCAAACTGTGTGAGCAGCGCTCGGACCTCGGGCGTCAGCTGTTTGGCAGCACTGGCAGCCTCTGCAATGGCACGGCGGTATGGCCCCTTCCTCTTCCTGTCAAACCGTAACTGGAAACTTTCGAGGAACGGCGCAAGCTGAGCGAGTGGCAGGAATGAGGTGGTGGGCGAGCCGAACCACGAGACACGCGCTTCCTGACGCACCGCCAGCCCCGTATCGCCACGCCGCGACACCGTGATGCCTAGCACACGGGCAGGCCACCACGGGAAACCATAGATTTTAGCCCAGACAATGTCGCCAACACACACAGTGCGGCCATCCGGACAGCGGCACTTTGACACCGACTTCGAAAAAACAGACGAGGAGGAGGAGGAGGAAGACTTACGACGGCGCTTCAGGTCATTACCATCCTCATCCTCCTCCTCCTCAGGGGGGGGAGCGGGGGCAGAGCCAGGAGGAGGGAGGTCAAAGGTCTCTGTGGAGCCGCATTCTGAGGGGGCGGAGTCCAGGGTAGAAGAAGAGGAGGAGGGAGGCTCCACCCCCCGGTCAGACTCCCCCCCCTCCTCCTCAGCAGTACGGGCTGTATCAGTCTCCATGGAAACAGAGGAGGGGGGTGTGTCTGAGGCAGGGGGTGTGTCTGTGGCCGGACAGGGGTCGGGGCTTAAAGCAGGCCTGTGTTTGGGCGGGGAGGGGGCGGAGCAGGAGGAGGAGGGTGCAGGGCATGGCGCCGTGTCATCTGTACGGTACCTTTGAGGTTTGAGGCGCATTCTGGGTGGTAATGGTGTGCTCGGGCCGCCAGCAGCCATGGCAGCGCTCCGGTGCTGCAGCCGCCTCGTGAAGTGGACCTTCTGGTTGTGGTTCTGCAGGGCAGCAGCTCGAGTCACAGCCTTGGTGCTGTCCTGGTCCTGGTCCTGGCTCTGGCTGTGGTTCTGGTCTTTGGGCCGGCGATGCGGCGGTGCAGAGCTCCTTGCCAGCTTGTTGAGCACTTGGCGAGCTTTGGAGCGATCTTTGGACAGAACCTTCTTAGAGTTCAGCTTCAGGTGCATGCGGCTGGCTGAGGATGGCGACGAGGATGAGGATGATGCCACACCCCTCAGGACGCGGCGTGTTGACGCTGATGATGACGACGACGATGACGATGATGAAGATGACACACGTATCCCTGATGCTGAACGGCGGTCCGCTGCGCTACGTACTGGGCGGTCATCCGTTCGCAGCCGTTTCAGCTCGGCACACAATGGAACCTCAGGTGGCCGCCGCCGTCGGGATGCCTCCTCACCCCTCAGGTCCACAGGGCCCCGCCGCGCCTCCCGGTGTCCACCCGAAGATACCACACCTTTGCACTTGTCGCAGAGCACCTGGCGGGGGCGCAGTTTGATGGCGTTCATGATGGAGGTGGGCTCCTCACAGCGGTAGCGGCGCTTTGGCCGCTTGATCTTGCGCGGCGGCGGCTGAGGTAAGGCCTGATTGTAGGTGTCCCTGATGAACAGAGGAGGGGGATACGGTGCCCCCTCCTGGAACAGCGGTGGTGGTTTGGAGCCCCAAGGGTGAGGAGGGGGTGGCGTCACCGTTACCTCCTCCTGTTTGATGGATGGGGCTTCACCGGCATCTGACGGCAACTGTAAAGATGTCTGAGGTCGACTCCGGTCATCACGGCGAGGAAATACCGTAATGGGAATCCCGTATGGGCCGAACCTACCAAACATACAAATGGAGACAAGAGGTGAGAAAATAGAGACTCAACGTTTACCACCTGACATCCAAACATCAGTTTGGACTCAAACTTGGGTATAGTTTACTTCACATAATTGAAAAACATTCAACATTTTGAGACTAACTTCATCTGTATTAACTCATTTTCTATAATAATAAATATGGACTGGTGATAAAAACATGCCAAAACACTGTAAATACTTCACTATGCATGCTACTTTTTTTATTTGTGAAAATGCCTAAAAAGACAAATCCAGATCAATGATGCTCAACAAAAATTCTAAATTAATCTTGTTATATTTATTGTGAACTTGTCTCTCTAATCACTGCATCATTTCATACTTTTGTAAACCTAATAACACACACTGAAGGCTCTTGCAGTGTTTCATTTAATGAATATTACACACACTTTAAGACTTGCATTTGTTTCAAATTCAACACATTCAAGCTGTTCAGCTTCTCAATTAAAAACACTAAAAAAAAAAATCTCAAAGACTCATTACAGATCCACACTTTCTATTAATACCTTTCATACTAAAAGCCCTAAATCTATCCAGTGTGTCAATGAACATACTCTCAGAATTTCACACAGGTAACTTAATAAAATAATTATACTGGTGATGAATGTTGACATGTCATTTCATTCTCCTGAATCAGACACATTAATGGAATTATTTAAATAAACGGCTCCACTAACAGTAGACCAAATGAAAACAGACTGATGTGATGACACCAGCTATGATACTTTTACCATAATCACTATTTCGAAACCACTGAATACTGGAAAACAATGCATTGCTTGATTCAACAAGTCAAAATCTACAGAATAAATTTTACTAGCATCAGTGGAGCAGCCAAGACAGCTGTTACACATCCATATTAAGACTGTTATGCACACAACTCATGATGACCAAGTCATAAAAAACCCTTGATTTTAAAAATTAAGAAGTAATTTTTAGAACTGGCACTGAAGTCAGAAGAAATCAGTATCAAACGTGTCTGAACAATGTCCACCTGTACATTTAAGTAATTTGTGTCTGCATCATCCACCGTAAAATGATTCTGGCAAGATAGAAAATATGGAATAAAAATTCATCAGGTTACCTTAATACCAATATGAGCATCATAATAAATACCAAATACTAGGTCCACTAATCGTCCGGTTTTACACAACTGGTACCTTTTGGACACGTCCATCAGGACACCTGAGAACACTTTCTCTCCCACCCGGAACGAAACCACCAGTGCGTCATCGATCACGTGGTCCAGGGAGACCCGGACCTCGGAACCCGGGTTCAGGTTCAGGATGTTCATGTCCTGCATGGGTCCGGGCTCCACTGCAGCCGCACTGGATCTGTCCTCTGCCAAGAGCCTCCTCTTCGGGGACCGGCCAGGCGGAGAAGAGTCCCGCAATTCATCGGACCCCGTACAGTCTCTACTGTAAGCCGGGTCTGGTTCCGGACGGTCTGCGGTGCCGTCTTCCTCAACCGGTCCGGACCGCAGCTCTGGCTGGACCAGCGCTGTATAGCCTCTGTCTCTGTCCCGTCCCACGGTCTCAGCTCGGTCCGTCGTCACATTGGTGGTGGGTTCTGCCGGTTCTGCTAGGGACAGCCCGGCCTCAGTGACGGGCGGGGGGTCCGGGACTGAGTGCAGGAACACGGCGGAGGGCTGCGGGTCTGCAGGTACGCTCCGGTACGCCGCCTGATCCGCCCCTCCTCCCGAAGAAAACCGGTCCGTGCCGACCCGGGATCCACTTCCCGAGTTCAGTTCGTCTCCAACGGAGCTTTCCGACGGAGCTTTTCCCGCCGCGGGCTCCAGCTCCGGCCTGACATGGCGGCGCTCCTCCCCGTCCGTTCCGTCCTCCGCCCGGGGCGCCACAGACTCCGCAGCCGGTCCGTCGATGTCCAGCCGCGGCCCCGCGAGTCCCGTTCCGATTGTGCCTGGTTCTGGCGGGCCCTCATCGTCGGTCACCGCCGCTGTTGTTGTTGTCGGAACCGCCGCAGCTCCTGGCTCTGCAGCCACGGCCGCCATTTTCTTCCGCTGTGCTGCGGAGCAGCGCTTCACCCCGCCCTCCCAGGCCGCGGCCAGCTGCGCAGACACGCTACGATTGGTTAATGTGTGAGTCAGTCTGGAGAATGGCGGCGCAGCGTTGTCAATGATTGGCCGATTCAGCCACTGTGTAAGGGGTTCAGCCGCCTTTAGGGGGCGCGTATCATTTTAGAAACAAAAACATCATTAGACCAATCAACATCTGATCAATAAAGATTAATAATCACAAACTAGCATCATTCAGTCAGATAGTAAAACATGAAGGTTGCCTTTGAGTAATAAGAACACAAGTACAAAAAATACGTTCAAATTAAAAAAGTACATGGGCTTAATAATGTTCCATCTTCACCACATACAGCTGAAGTCATGTTGTTTGGTTGTATCAGGATGAACTCCATACGTTTTTACAAGGACGGAAAATCATCTCACATCTCAGTATATTTTGCATTTAATTAATTTAACTTTTTTTCTGGGGTTAATATTTGATTGATCTCCTGCTTTAGACGGTTTAAACACATTGTGATCAGTGGTTTGGCAGCAGGTATCATACCTACCAGTATTTGTTCACCTTTGACATTATAACATTCCCTGTGAAAATCCTGTTTTACATTTTTCTACTCTCCCTCCAATTACTTTATTAAATGCATTAACAAACACAATGACAGTTTCCTTCAACTCTGAGCTTTTTCTTTAAGTCCAAAGTGTAAACCTTAGTGGAGTGTTCACTATTTGAATGTGAGCTTTAGTGCAGACCGACTTTCTGGCACCTGCTGATATATCTACTTCTGAACTCTGACATGAAGTATCAAATTTTCTAAACTATATTGGTCACAGTTTTTTCCAAGTAAAACCTTATAGGATCAGTTTTCCAGAGTTGAAGCTAGAATTAAAGCAGTAGTAGGCCTTAATAGTCAATCATGGGTTGAAAAATATCTTGTCAGGTTTAGATTATCCAGTTTAATGAAGCAGGTCAAGGATCTCTCTCTGCTTTTCATTTTGAAAAAAAAAAAACAAACCCAAAAAACAAGCTCATTTAGTCACCAGTGTTTCTGAATCTGGTTATGAGCATGTTCATTTCAAAAAAGTTGCAAACCTGTATCCATAGATTCACATATTTTTTTATAAGAATGACATACAATATTTTTAAATAAACAAGGACTTTAAACAATATAAACACAGTAAAAGCAACACAGCTGCTACAACTTAAGAAGGAAAGAGATGACAAACTGTCCAATGTATAAACGTTTCAATTAATACTCTGGAAAGTGTTGCAATATTAAGGCACAAGCACATATGACTAATTGTGGTTGTTTATCAGTGTGTTCCTTTGGGGTGTAATACAATTTGTTCAGCCATGTTATACAGTCTGAGAGTGAACAATGTCGACAAGTTGAAGGCTTTAACATTGTGGTGACTCTACTTTGAGATTATATATTGGTCTGTATTATAAAGGTGGTGCTTTTATGTTTTCATTACCTGGATGGAAGAAGGGGTAAATTATTTTGGAAGGTTTTGCCCAGTAAAACAAAAACCTCCCTCATTACACTGGAAATCTTGCACTGAATTAGAAGTTCTATGTTCATCTTGTTCAGTGTAGGCCCTATGTTACAGTGAACAAGATGGGCTTAAAACCGCTTGTGTTAGTCTGAATTACCAGGACCAGGGTTTCCAATAAAGTATGATTTGGAGCCAAATATATGTAACTGGAGACATTAATAGGAAATACTGGCAGCAGAAAAGAGACATAAAATAAGTAGGATCAAATCCTGTAAAGCAAATAATGTGCACTACATCACTGTAGATAAAACAGCACACACAAGAAGAGAAAGAGTGTGTGGATGTATGTTTGAAATGAATTTAATGCAAATATGCCCATAATTACAAGAACAATACAACTTTAGGGGATAATCATTGTCCTTGTGTGACACATGTTTTATGAAATATGTATTAATTTCACCACATAAAAGAACTGGTGTTGCTTTAAGGACAAAGTCTTAACCCTCCACTGGGTGGCGGTGTGTGCTACTGGTTACCAAACAATGAAACCTCTTTCCTGTCAAGGGCTGTAAGATGTCATGAATAAACAAAATGTCAAGTAGCATGAAATGAGGGCACTGTAAGAGAAAGTGAGAATGAAGATTAATTTGGAGAGAAGCAACAAATGTTTATAGATCTGTGATTTTAATGTTTAATTATTGACCTTTGTCACAGAAGACACATGAATTATTACAAAATGCGAACTCCATTCTTTTCATTTAGAGCCATGACAACCTCAGTGCAGGATTTGCTTCTTGTTTTCCTTCCTCCCCTCTCTCTTGGTTTTTCTCCTCCTCCTCTTAACAGGCAACCAGTGACGTGGTTTGGTTTCTCCCGCGCTACCTGGCTGTGGGTGTGGCCACAGTATTTAAATCCCAGCAGCGGGATTTAAATGCACCACCATTATCCTCTCTTTTGTTTGTTCACCTTTTGTTTAGTTATGCACACATTACACTACTGATAATGTGGACTGTGTTTGTTATTTACCTGATTCTTGCACCATTTATTAATGAATTACATTTGTTTGCCACCATCCTCCTGTGTTCATTTGTTTGTCAAGACTCTACAAGCCAGTTTTGACAAAGCCGTGTCCAGTGATAAAAACAACAACAGCGCTTTTGGCTTTTATCATTAAATCACTTTCTTTGACTCAGTTGTTTGTTAGTGGTTTTCATTCAATCTAGTCATCCTCTGATGTTTTGATTACAGTCTCTATAGTGTCAGTTGTCCTCGTTGTGGGAGACTGACAGAGTGACTCACTACTCACCACCCTCTGATGGTCACATAAACCTCATCGATGTAAATAGATTCAGTTCATATCACTGTTATCCAGTGGTTCTCAAATCCAGTCCTTGTGGCCCAGTGTCCTGCATGTTTTAGATGTTTCCCTGTTCAAGCACACCTGGAAGCCATTACATCGTTATCAGGCTTCTGCAGATCTGGATGATGAGTTGTTCATTAATTGAACCCGGTGTTCTTCTTCTTCTTCTTCTTCTTCTTCTTCTTCTTCTTCTTCTTCTTCTTCTTCTTCTTCTTCTTCTTCTTCTTCTTCTGGTGTAGGTTTTCTGTGGGTATTCTGGCTTCCTCTCACCAACCAAAGACATGCACTCAGTGGCGGTCTTTCCTGCAGGCAATATAGGCAGTTATGATGCCACCCAGGGGAGGACACCAAACATCAACAAGGAAGGCCAGAAGGATTGCACTGTAAATGCAAGTGTGAAATGTGATCATGCAAAGTAAAACATAGAGTAGAAATCTTTACTTGAGGTGAATTTGCACCTCATTTTTTGGTTTATTTTGCATATTGTATTTTGATTATTTAACATGTTATATGGATCACATTTTGTATTATATAATTTTGCATACAATATTGTATTATTTATGATTAGTTTTCTGATTTCATGTTCAGATTTCTGAGTGTGCACTTTTACTCAGCTCCTGTTGGACTTTTAATGAAAGTGCTGCACTACTTTTCTGTAAAAAAAAAAAAAAAAAAAAAAAAGCTAATTTATATGGCCAGCTATGACGGAGTTGGTAGAGTGGGTAATCCAATGATCGAAGGGTCAGCGGTTTGAATCCTGCCTCCAACTGTCCATATGTAGAAGTGTCTTTGGGCAAGACACTAAACCCTAAATTGCTCCCAGTGACGCCTGGTAGCATCTTGCATGGCAGCAGCCACCCACTGGTGTATGAGTGTGTGCGTGAATGGGTGAATGTTAGGCTTGTAATGTAAAGCGCTTTGGGTGCCATTAATGTGCGGACAGGTGTTACATAAGTACAGAGCATTTACCATTTATTTATTCATTTAAATTATAGAAGACATTTATTTAATTTTCATTGGAAGAATTTGCACATATTTTATTATCTTTGTTTAAATAAATGTGCAGTTCTCCAGACATGAGGTCTTTTTATGTATGTTTTTTGGGGGAGGAGGAGGGAACACTGCTGGTAAAGCTTGCCTAGAGCCAATGGTGGAACAAGTCAGTACCGGGCCGGGGATGGTGCTCAAGATCAGGCCCTTTAAATCCATTAAAGATTGTGATTACATTGCTTTACAACATACACATGCCCAACAGCGGAAAGCCCTACCACATTTTTGACACACAGCTCAAAGAATTTGATAGTAAGGGTTCAGCACCATGGACAGAGGCTACCTCTCTTTCATCT
>JAPTGZ010000007.1:6165745-6186056 GCA_029814645.1 Fowleria isostigma | reverse complement strand
GTGAGTGTGAAACCAAAAATTGTCCCATCATCCTCCATCTGTCTGCAGCAAGACATAATTTTCTCACAAAAAATACCTGCATTACCCAGAATTAGCCCACTCATATTTTGTATCCTGCCGCTGCCCCACCTTGGCCACACTGAGAACTAAGTAGTGATGTCTATTCACAGAGAACAGAAATCATTTTCAAAACACTACTCAAATACATACATGTTTTTGTGTTGCCCGTGCACTGTGCTAGGCACCTTAAACAGAAACAGGTCATGAAATCGACTTTTTTTTACACAGGAAATTTCTCTATGTTTATGACATTCTGGTTTTGGGGTTTTGATCACCCTATTGGTGTTTATGTTGCCTGTGTCTGTGTCAGCTGATTTGTGTAGTCTGCGCATGAAAATATTAGTAATATTAAATTCAATGCTATTTTCAGCATATTTGAGGCCTTACAAGTACCTTGAACGACAGCAATACTGGAATGTGGTTTAATTTATGACTTGTGAACTTAAATCTTCTTTGTAAATAATGTTTTTCCACAGATTTACATCCTCTACACATATATTGAAAGTTAAAGGTTTTGTTAAAGTACAAGTGGGATACAGAGTAGAGGAGATAAGTAAGAACAGGTAGTGATAAAAACCAAGGGAGGGGGGAATGACTAAGGAGAAGACTGGTATCAGTAAAACACAAGACTCTGTGTTATCAGTCTGTGTGTGCATGTGCTTATAGGGATAGTCCAGCTGCTATTAAAGCCCGATGTACTCACTGGCTTGTTCCATGACGCTGCGCAGGGGACCCTCCACTTTGGCCAACAGCCCCGCACTCATCTCCTCAAACTGACCCCTGGGGACACACAGTCATAGATTATTAATAGATGAAGAGTCAAACACACTCAGGAAGAAAATCAGAAGAGCATATGGGCAGGGAACAACCATCAGACACTCAGATGCTCTATTTTTAACACACTTTCATATTTCACAGTGAATAGATTTTTTGGACTAATTACGACTTCTGATATGTTCATTCATTATCAGAATAACAAATAGGAAGGTACAACCCCATTGTGTTTTAGAATAATAATATAAAAATTTCCCTATCTGCTATAGCCAGTGGGAAACAACCATGTATTGAAAGTCAGCCAATGCAGAAGTATCTTCAAGTGTAAATACCAGTGACAGCTGCAAGATGTTGGCTCCAAAAAATCCTGGCTCCCACCGACTCCCATTCAAAAAGCATTAACTTCTTTCAAGAAACTACGTCAGTCACTTATTTAGTCAATGACTTATTCTGAAAATGACCAGGATGTCAACACTCACAGATGTCTTTGATATCTGCCATGTGGACACTTGTTGACGGCTGGCTCACCTGCTTCTGAGTAAAACCGTCTGAGTATCTGTTTCTTGAATTAAAAAACAAATCTGACTAACAGCTCTAATGTGGTAGTGGTTAAAAGGTTATCAAAGGATTTGCACAAACGCTTCAAGAGGTTTATCATTATTATTAATAATAATACAGCAACCCAGCATGTTAGCATGACTTTAGCTACATTAGCTACTCTAACTTTAGCATTATTTCAGTATTGCATTATGTAGCACTTCAGCTAGCCTGCTAATTAGACAGCTAGTATTAAATAGTAAAGTTGACAGCGTTGACACATACAGATGATAATAATCATCATCAAGTCACTGAAACTACTCGGCAATGTTTAACACAACATTTTTCAGCAGAGTATGTAAATATTGTTTAGATAGCATTAGCTTGTAAAACAAGTGGGTGTTGTCTGGGGCTGGGTACTTAACAACTACTCACACCAACTCAACTGCTTAGAAAGTGTAAAATAATGAAAAATCCCTGGTGCTGTTTGGGTATTTTTTGATACCAATTTCAGCACATAGTTCAGTATGAGTACATCTCATTGGCTTTGGTCCATGCCGCTCTTATAGACACTTATTAAAAATATATTACCAAAATAATTCAAGTTGAAATGAATAGGTTTAGTTTTTTATGCTGTAAAACTGATTTGATTTGTAAAAAGATACAAATGAGTTGCAAAATAAAATTCCAGGTTTGTACTGTAACATGTACTGTGCTATAACTTTCTTTTTCTAAAACGGGAAATGGTTACTTAAGAGTTTAGAGTTTATGGGATATGATCAAATTCAAGGAACTGGTACGGCCGGCATCAAGGTGTAGATGTCCAGGTTTTTTTTTACACATTCACAAGCCAAGCGATCATATTGGTACTGATTTCAAAGAGCTTTGTGACTCACCTGTTCAATTTACTAGTCACATCAATGTCATTCATGAAGCACTCAATGTTGAGAGGCAAGTCCGAGGAGTTGGCGCTCATCAGCTTCTTGAGCTTCTCACACTCTTGGTAGAGACGCACCAACGCCCGGGGCTTGGACCTGACGTCCAGCTTGTACTTCTTTGCGAACTCCTCGCAGAAGTAATTGACCAGGATGTCGTCAAAGTCCTTTCCGCCGAGGTCGGAGTCAAAAGCTGTGGCCAAGACCTGAGAATGGAGACAGTTACATAGTTACTTATTCATAGTGATAAGGAATCCTCGTGATGTAGTGCACAAAATAGATCACCCTGGTGTCCTGGACAGAACCATTTGAGGAAAATTAATAACAAAAAAGGTGCACATTTCTCCTAATGATTTATTTAATTAACAGACGAAGATCTCTACTCCAAAACGCTATAAATCAGTTTAATGCTTTTCAGGAAATAGACATTTTTTACCTAGAACCACAAAATATATTAATATATTTAATAATATCTAACCTGTTAAAATGGGATGTTGGCTCAGTCTGAACACGTTGAACAATGATTGTTAAATCCAACAATATTGTTGATTATAAATTCAAAGTTCATTTAGCATTTTCAAAATGCTATAAATCCATCCTTTTTTTTAAATTGATGGTTTCTGTCTTAAAAAAACACACAAAAAACAAGACAGCATGCAACATGACATTGGGGGCAAATAAAATAAAATAAATAATAAGATAAACTAAATAGTAACATAAAATAAATATTTTCAATTTCATGTTTCAATACAGTCCAACAAATTATTTAAAAATAATACATACAAATACCACTAATTAAATAAAATTTCAATAATGTTAACAGCACATTTAAATCATTTAGTAACACATTCAGGTTAATATTCATTCAGTGCTCAAGAACCTGTAAAAAATAATGATAGTAATAATGATAACACTCACTGAATTCTGATTGGTCAAGAGGACATATTCCATTTTGACTAAAAAGAGGTTCAGCGCTTACAGCATTTTGGAAAAAAAAACTGCACCTTGCAGAACATTTAAAAAGGGATATGTAGTGATTTGGTATGAAACAATGATGGAGTAGAGAGTAGGTTCAGTACACAGCAAAATAGAATGACCAACTCAATTTTTTTTAAAATTCGGCTTTTATGGAATTTTGGAAAAGACCTATTCAGATATTAAGAAAATCTTCACCAGTGACCTATATTTTAACACAGTTTATAAATGTTTAATAATGAAATAAATTAACCACAAGTGAAAGCAAAGACCTGAAACTAAGAGTAAATACAATATTAAAATAAAACACTTCTAACAAGAACCTGTGCTGTGTTGTGATACTGTAATACCACCGGCATGCCCCCCCCCTCCAGTAATTCCTTTTCATAATGAGCACAAATTATTCATCACTCACCTTAAGTTTTCCCTTGTTGAAGGCACAAACTGACACCTGGTAACCCGAGTGGCCAAGGTCCACAAACACCACTATCCTCGGCTTCTCCTCTGGAGCTGGCAGGTCCTGCTTGTAGATGCCATATGCCAGAGTCACTGGAACAACATACGCACGATCTGGTGTTAGGTGGTGCTCACCACAACTATGACTTAACTTTGACTTATTCATGCTGATCTACTTGTATGTTTACATTAAGGAAAACCACTTCATTGCAATTTCATCGCACAGCAACAGCTCAGGACATTATGATGATGCATTATATGTCACTATTTAAGCAGTTTTCTTGATGTTTTTTTATTTCAAGCAATTTTTTAAAACACTTTCTTTTTATTGTTTCATTTTTTTAAGAACATGTAGCAGACATAAACATAAAGACAAAAAAAATTAATAAAATAAATACAAACCTCAGAACAAAAAGAACATAGTGGATTGCCATGTCTCTACAGTTTGCCCGAGTATTTTCATCAATTGGATCGTCCCTAACCAGTTGTTGAATAAACAGTCCATCTCTCCCATATTTCAAGCAATTTTTCAAGATATTTTGGAAATTTTCACCTTTATTAGAGATAGTGCGTACAGTTGTGAAACATAGAGGGGCTGACATGGAGAAAAGGATTTGGGCCACAAATTGAACCCAGGTTTCAGTGATGAGGCCTTGGACCATGTGGGACAGACTTGAATATCCTGCACTTATGTTTCCTGTTAACATCTTATTTAATTGGTCTGGTATTCATTCTATTTTAGGATGTGTTTTGATAATGTTCCTATTTATCTCAAGTTATATCATAATTGCAATATTGATTAATGTTATTGCACATACAACTTCCCTCATGTATGCTGGTTTAATACAGAAAAATACATTAAGTCTCATGGCATTGGAATCACTGTATCTGATTTAAAAAAAGAAAAAAAAAACAACAAAAAAACCCTCAAATATAAATTACACTTTCAGCAAGTTTATGAAAATATTTTTTAGCACCATGGTGCTATTTCACATGGATTTACCACTTTATAATGTTTAGATAGATGCCAAGTGTCAGGCTGACCGAGCAGTCCAGGTATCACAACATGAAACAAACAGCATTCAAGTGGAGGCTCCTTAAAGTGGTTATTTCTTCTATTTATTTTCAATCACCAAAAAAAAAAAAAAAAAGTAATAATAATAATGACAGCATCAACTGCAGCCTCCTTACAGCACTGCTACTTCAACCATCTACAACCAACTGAGAGGCTTTACTCCTCCTGCCTCCAGTGGCGGGAACTAAATCATTTTACCAAGGGGAACATTTACATACACAGACTAAAAACCTTAGTGCACAATATATCAAAACCCATATAAATCCACTCACACATAATATTTACAAACACATCTAACTGTACAACAATAAACATCACATCCAAATATATAGCTATTTACAAAAATCCCAACACTAACCCCCCCCCTACTAAAACTAACCAGTGTACGAGACCCCCAGGTGGAACCATAAAAAGGCCGTCGGGTCCCCGAGGAATGTTTTGCCCGACGGACTGTCCCACCACCAGGAAGCCCAACCCCGGTAAGTTAGCATCATCTATGCATTCATTTTATAAACAATTTTTTAGTCTGTAAATGTCGCAATGGTACACCAGATATATTAACTAATTAACTTAATAACCGGCATCTCCTTTCAAGCCCGTGGACCGTGCAGCAGATCCGGTTCCCACAGCGGGACGCAAATCAGAAACAGACATATACCAACATTGTTTTATAATTTTTAAACAGTTTCATAACTACTTTTTATATCAACTAAAATGTGTGTGTTTATTCCCCCCGTTCACACTAATCCCAGTTGTTTTAAACAGGTTTATCAATCATTATACCAATACAATAAATACTGACAATTCACCACTGATGGCAGCTCGCCGTTACACCGTCACCGTTGTTTGTCTCTTACAAACTTAGACTTTTTGGACACCATCTTCCATTTTAATAAAAACTAAATGACATTATTCATTGTGGTATAAAATTGTTTACTGTTCAGATCTGCACTTTTATACTCTGAAAGCAGCTTCATAACACTTTTAATCACAACTTGGGTGTGACTTGTCCGTCTTGACTCCATAACTTTATGTTTTAGTTTCCTGGTATTTTTCCACTCAAAATTTTTACAAAAAAAAAAATAAAAAATTAGCATGACTTAAAGGTAAACATTTGATATGAAGGGATATGTTACAAAGGACATCTAGTTAGAATTGACTTTTACCCATTTCACATTGGACTAAAATTTAACATTTGGCTTTTATCTTCATTGTGACAGCAACAATCTGGTTTTACTCCCAGGTTAAATACCTCTGTAACAGACATAACACCCTGTGTATCCCGTATTTTTTTTTTTTATCTTTACAAAGTTTCCATCTGATGGAAATGCATCATACGTCATGATCATCATCATGTATGATGCATAAATACCCAAACAGAACCATTATGTATTTTTTAACAAACACCTGTAAGACACTGACACAACCTGTTCTGATTCAAGGTGATCCATGGTTCCCATGTACTACACTAAATGTGACGTTGAATAAAAATAGGGCTCATGTCCCTGTATCTCACCGGCATGTTCTATCAAGAATTAATAACAACTTGAATTTGCACGGTTGTCAGGTTCTGATGCTATATTAAAGTCCTGTGGTCTTGATGCAGGACATGAATCTCCCAATAGAAGTAGCTGGTACTTTCACTGGAGGAGAACTCAAATAATTAAATCAAAGTCTATATATGACTTCCTATCAGTGCTAAAAAGTAACTTTATTGATATCTCTAACCATTTACATACTATAAGCCATTAACATATGGATTATAAGCAACGGCACATTTTGAATAGTATTTTTTTAATACATTTTAATATTTTATTATTTAAAATGGGTGAACAGACTTTGTAGATATTGTTCCAAGTAAGTTAAAATTTGAGACAAATCCAATAAGAAGTTTTGGAAAAGAAGATTGTTGGAATGCAGACATTGGTGACCTTGAGTACGATCATTCAAGGTTACTCAAGGTCAAAGATCATGGACCCAAATGAAAGTCCATATGTCACTTGCTACCAGTGCTCAACAGTAACTATATTGATATCTCTAAACATTGTCATTTTATAAGCCATCAAAATATAGCTCATTATAAGTGAAGGCCTATTTTTAATTAGTCAATAATTCAAAAATCTAAATATCTCAAATGAATGAATCCGACCAGAAGTTTTGTCAGAGAAGAAGTTTGAAGAAATTGTTAATGAAGACGATGATGGAGATGGTGCCTTTCTGATAATTCATGCCCATCATCCAGTGAGCTAAAAAACCGGGACATAGAACTAGTCTATAGGTAGTGTGAAAGAAGTAAATCATCTATTTTGAATGTATTTCCCCATAAGGTCCCGGGTATGCATGCTAATTTTTGGAGTGACAACAGTATTTGATGCAGCGTGTCATGCACAGAACATGGTGTGCTTCCACATACCTGCAGTGGTCTCATTCATTAGTCGTAGACAGTTGAGGCCTGCGATTTGAGCTGCATCCATGACAGACCTCCTCTCTGCGTCAGTAAAATAACTGGGAACCTGCAAGTGGAATGTGAAAAAAAAAAAAAAGAGCAGATGATTCGCCATGAGAAAAGATAAACACACCAATTTTGACAATGTGAGAGTTCTTTTTGTTAAATCACAGGATAACAATTAATGACAGAGCATTGTGACACTGTTTTAAATGCCAAAAATGTCCTAGAGCTGGTCACATCTGATTATAGGGAAATCTGAACACTCTCTTTGATTACTAATGAGGTATGAATGGCCTTTTCTCACAAGATGTCTGGAGAATGTTAGTGTGTTAGTTGCTCTGGGCGCCAAAACAAAACATCTCCTTGTGGAGAAATACTAAATTTAGCCACTGGCTGCAGTAATAATAACATGTTATCATCCATCTCCAGGACTGATGTAAACTGTAGATTTAGACCTGGTGAAAGGAGGAACCTATCTGGGTGATATCTGGAGGTAATATTACGTAACCGATGCTGCTGGTGAATACATGCATGGAGCACCGCGAGAAGCACACACACATCCCACTCTCCACCAATGAGGTGTCAGGAAGGAAAAGGAGCTTTTAGATAAGACATCTGATGAAGAGCTCAGAGCTCAAAATGGCACATGAACAGGTGGTCACACATTCTACACCTGGAATGGCAGCTTTCAGTGGAAATCTTTTACCCAAACTGCTGGTAAAGTGCAAGACGGTGACATAAATAACTGACTCGAAATAGCAGACTGTAAAAGCAACGCTCTTTCCATTAAACTACATGGAGAGAATTAAAGTGCTGTAAGTAATGTTAGTGAGTCATGTTCAATTAAAGCAACACTCCAACTACCTACAGCACTGCACTGTAGTAATGTAATAGTGTAATATTGCACTGCACTTTTATTCCACTTATTTATGTGTTTTTATTCTGGATGGTTTTATTCTGATTCTTATTGTTGTATGAGTATGTGTTGTTTGTGTGCACTGGACCCCCTCTGTCCAAGACAAATGTCTCCTAAGGGAGACGAATATAGACACCTTGAACCTTGAGCAGTTTAAATTAGGATATAAAGAAATGGTCTTAAAACAATATAGAGATGAAGGGCTTTGAAGGTTATGTGGTGTTTTTCTTATTTTTCTTTCTTAGTTTCTTCTTCTTGTGTGTGTGTGTGTGTGCTTGGTTCTTTGCTCTTCACTAACTTTTTTACCTCATTTACTGACATTATCACATTCATTAACATTCTTTCTACATCATTCATCTTGGTGCCTATAATATGTTGTGTTTTATCAGCATTTTTTTCTCTGTATCAGGTACATTTGTCATCTGTATGTTGTGTTAAAGTTAGTTTTGGTGTACTAATGCATGTTTGCAACTAATTTCCTTGACATAACTGCAACCATACAAGTTTAAGTGGTGAAACTGGGGGTGGGAGTAAATACATTTTACTTCTTCTCACTGCCTTTCAGGCTATTAGGGTTGTATATTAGCAGCGAAATGTTGGATATGTTTATGTATATTGTGTACACATAATGATATGTATATTTCATTTTGGTGTCTATAGTTGTGTTTTTTTTAGTATTTTTCTCTTTATTTTTATTTGTGTTTTGCATGTGTTTCTAAGTTAGATTGGTATGCTAATGAATGTTTACAATTAATTTCTCTATGTATATTTCAGAATCAGAATCACCTTTATTCGCCATCTCCAGGAATACAAGGAATTTGACTTCAGTTTTTAAGATTATCCACTCTGTACAATATGACAAGTACTAATAAAAACAATTAAACAAATTAGACAGGTAGTGCAATTTTTAAAAAGATGTGCAATGGATAAAAATGTACAAATAAGAGCGGACAAATGTTGAGGTATACTTGTGTACAAATAATGAAATGTATATAAAATGTGGCTGTTATGTTATTTCTGTTATTGCGAAATGAGGCAGTATTGTACACAGAGTGCACAAGCTCGAAATAAACCAATCAAACCAAGCTAAATTAACACCTTGATTAAAACCTTTGAAAACAAAACAAAACAAAAAAAACCCTTCCAATTCAACAAATTTGTTCGAGAAGTTTTATAGATTGGTAGACATCCTGCTGAAGTCCGCAGAGTGTCGGGGCTGTCTGTAGAAATGCTTACCGAGATGACACAGTCTGCAACCGGCTTCTTCAGTGCACCTTCAGCAGTCTCCTTCAGTTTGGTCAGCAACATCCCAGTGACCTGCTCGATGCTGAAAACCTTCTCCTCCTCCATGTACATCACCTAGAGCCAAGGACCACAAAACAGGTTAATTTACTGAAACACACAACTTATGTAAAATACAAATACTTCTTTATTTTTTTCTTCTTCTTATGTGTAGTTTTGTATATTTGCTTTGCACTTATTTTTACTTTATTCATTTACATTATTATATATGCTTACTTTTTTATATTATTTATCTTGGTACCTATACTCTGTTGTGTTTAATTAGTATTGTTTTCTCTTTATTGGGTATATTTGTCTTCTGTATGTTGTGTTAGGTAATTTCTCTGATATTACTATAACCATACAAGTTTAACTAGTGAAAGTGGGGGTGGGAGTAAATAAGCTTTACTTCTTTTCACTCCCTTTTGGGCTATTAGAGTTGTATATTAATAGTGAATTACTTTATTTATGTAAATTGTGTACACATAATGAATGGATATTATGTCATCTTGGTGTCTACAATGTTATGTTTTACTGGTATTTTTTCTCTTATATTAGGTACATTTGTATGTTATATATAGTGCTAAAGTTAGTTTGGTGTACTTATGACTGTTTACAACCAATTTCTCTGTATATTTGTTTATGTAAATTTCTCTATGTATATCCGTACACATAATGAAATACATGCAATCAGTATTGTACATGGAGTGCACAAGCTGGAAATAAAACAATCAATCAATTGGTTTTACACTGTACAAATCAATATTGACTAATAAAAATTACTGTGGAAGTTGCAGTCGACATCAGTGTCTGTCACAACTCAAACAATATATGTATTGACAGGACTGGCAAGTGGGTAATAAATAAATCTACTTGCCTTTTACATAATCATCCCTGTATACACTGTTTTATCTTTTGGTAGTTATGATAAAACAACAAAGATTTAAATGTCTAAGGACATCAACAACATAGTAGGAATAGACTTTCCATTGATTTTATTGTGAATTATTTGGGTAACCTACCACACCATATAAGAACTCTGACCAGTATTAATAGTGAATTATTGTGATTATTTATGTACACATAATGATATGTATATATATATATATGTAATATTTTGCCTTGGTGCCTATAATCTATTGTGTTATATTGGTATTTTTCTCTGTTAGGTACATTTGTGTCCTGTATGTTGTGTTCAAGTTAGCATTGTGTACTAATGAGTGTTTATAACCAATTTTTCATGTACATTTCTCTACATGTCTTTGTTTATGTAAATTTCTCTATGTATATTGTGCTTACAACAAATTCTCTATGTATATCTGTGTACACATAATGAAATGTACATAATCAGTACTGTACATGGAGTGCACAAGCTGGAAATAAACTAATCAATTAATCGATATGGTTTGTTAATATTATTTAGCATGGGCAAAAAAAAAGCCACAATTTGAAAATGGATGTGGGAAGATCCCAAGATTTTTGGACTGGACTCATGTTGTGAACAAAATTCATGACATGGAAAGGCTGACCTTTTCATCAAGACTCACTGCTGACAAATGTAAAAAAAAAATATTGGGAAAAATGCTATTTTTATGTTAATCAAAGAAATCCTTGAACTTGTATAATCTTATTCTTATGTATGCTTATTTTGACTTTTTTGCTTAATTTGTCCTGAACCTGTCTGTATTTTATCTAAAGGTTGAACTTCGATGCTCTAACTGTTGTGGTCTGCTTTTTTTTCATACAATTTTGCAAAATACAGCTGGGAATGCCATTGATCTTGCTCCAGGCATGTGCACTACCCTTCTTGTTGAGCCCTGACTGATGACTATGAAGGAATTTAATAGGTACAGCCATTATAACCCAGACAGGGAGATCCAGGACCCTGATGTGAATCACTGTAAATCACCTCACATATTACACAACTATTTACTTAAATAATCAAACAGTGATGTAAAATGATTTGATTAATTTGAGAATAATTTCATTGCTTCCACTAAATAAACCAGTATTTTCAATCAAATGTTAAGACTGGGTTTAACACAGTAACAGTCTGTTACTCATAGCAATAGTGTGTTACACAGAAATAAACCATCCAATGTTGATCAGAATTAGTATGATTTTTATCATTAATCATGCATGCACACACACTCACCTGTAAATAGCCCTCTTTCTGCACGTCTGTTCTTTTAAGTGTCTATGAACTATTCTGTCTTGTCTTGTGACTATGAACTTGTATGTCTTGAAGTCTATGAATTAGTACACCAGATGTTTTATCTTTTATTGTCTTATATTTTTGTTATCCCTGTCACAATGTTTGTCTAGCCCTACATTTAAATCCAAAAAATCCCAATCAGAATTTTTCAAAATACTACTCAGCTCAATACAATGCTGACATGTAAAATTCAAAAGAATAATTTCAAGTGAGGAAACATGTCTTCACTTGGACTAAGTGTAGATTTTCAATTACAGACACAAAAGTGTTTTTGTGCAGAACATTATGATCATGCCACAGCTGAAAGAGGCCTTTGACTTCTTGGATATGAAAAGCAAACACTTTGTCAAAATGTGTGCGCGAATGTGTTACATATAGCCAATATTTTATGTTTTGTGATTTCACAGTGATCTTGACCATTAACCTCCAAAATCTACTCTGTTTATCCTTGAATCCAAGTGAATGACTGTGGCAAATGATATTAATATTATTAACTCAGCTGGTGTCTAGATTTTGAAAAAAAAACAAAACATCATCTTATCACTACATTTATCATATTTATCATATTTGTGGTTTTTGTGGAGTAATTCGAACCTTTAATGACCAAATTTAAACCAGTTAATATTCTCAAGATCAGACAGCAGGATAATGCAACAGCATAATATATAATACTTCAAAAATATAAATAAAAACCCCATTCTACAGGCTACCATGTGTTAAAGAAAATTCCTGCCAGAGGTACATAAATTTACTGTGTGCTGTGTTTTTTAAAAGTACCAAGTAAATGGCAGAGTTGTGGTCTCAAGAGGAACTGACTCACTGAAATAAATACACAAGATATTTCTACAAATGTCGACAAAGAAGGGAGGTGATGATAAGTAAAACACAAACTCTGGCTGAGCTTACAGGTTCTGTCCGTGACAAATGTTGATGTGATCAAGAGACACCAAGAATGATCGTATGTTAAAAGGAGGCTAGATGATGGCATATCACACTGTAGGAGGGCTTGAAACAAGGACTGGACGTAAACTTTCAAATGGTAAAAGAGTCAATAGTGTAACAAAAGTACTGACCATTCATCATCATGTTAAGTCCTGTTCACTGTCATAGGAGAATCTGAATGTGCACAACCTGAAGGCCACATATCTGGGAGCTGATTCAAGTTTTCATTTTTATCACCTGGGACCATTTCGTCAACTTGATGTCAGTAGTGGCATCACCGCCTCAGAGTAGCCAATTATAATGCAGATGCTGCAGCACCCAGTTGCCACAGCAGCTGAGACGGTGAGGCACTGGGAACTGACTTCACAAGCCTACCGTCATTGTGATCCAAAACAACCTCTAAACTACTGAACTAAGGCACGATTTGTAGGCAACACTGACAATCTGTACTGATTTGTGATTCATCCTCAGGACTCAGTTTAATTATCTCCACGGGGACACACAGACATGCTGGGATTGGTGACTTCAGCGTGCAATCCAGGCTCTGTCATTTACAGCGCAACAAACTTTTGTAATGTTTTTGGTCTTACATCCAATTATCTAATGAAATTATCATTGCGGTTGGCGGTGTTTAGCAATTCAGATGAGAGGAATTAAGTAGAAAAACCAGTGATTTAGAAGAAAAGAGTTTCTTATGGTTTTAACTTTTATTTTTGATTGGCCTACTTGAAGTACCACTGTAAATTCAGGACAGTGCCCCAGTTGTTTATTATGCAACGTAGGCACATACATAACACTTTTTGATGGGACATAAGCTCATAACTATATACGGTTTATTCTTCCACTGTTAAGGGTTAGTTATGCAAATCCCATAAAAGCAGAGACTGCATAAGATTTGCAATCTTACTTTTATACCGGTGGATCCAGAGGGCATCGGTGCCAGGTCGTACACCAGATGAGTCTTGGCGGACTGGACATAGGGGTCTGAAAATGCTCTGCCATGGAACCGCTTGAAGCCCTGAACAGTGTTCTTACAGTTGGTCACCACCTGGGCATCACACACAAAATTGACAAAGATTAGAATTATTTGTATATAAACAGACGGCATTTATGTTCTAATGTTAAACATATCTAATTCCAAAGAACAGCAATAGATGTTACAAGACCTGTCACAGTCAACACTAAGAAAATATGGGCTGCACAGTGTGCCTCAGAGTGTTAAACTAATAAAACAGCAAAGAGATTTCCTCACATTAAAATGTAGTGTTGTATATTCATGTAATAGCCACAAATAACTAAATATTGACATCAACTTAGTAGAGGGGACATGACAACAATGGCAGTGATTAAGGTATGGATTGGAAAGCTGGAAGCATTTAATGAAATGTAAGTAAAATATATATAAAATAGGTCTGGTATTTTTTTAATATTTAAATGTACAACTCTGACACACTATGAAAAGTACCTATCAGAAATACAACACTGTGACAGTAGTGATTTTACCTGGCTCTTTGCTGCAGCACCTATAGCTCGATTTCTTGGTCCGAAGGATACAAATGACCTGAGAAGCAGAGAAACAACAACGCCATGTAAATCTTGTTACATCTTGACATGTCCTTTTGAGCCAAGACTTAAAACGCACTTTTGTTAAAACAATACATATCAAGATTAATCTACTTGCCAGCAGCTATTAAACAGTGTCAAGGCTACACACGACACCACTTTAAAGCCCAACCCACGTGAAATGACACAGACCATTTCCATGACGGCAGGAGCAACAATAGCAATTTGTTTTGAGACAAAACTGAAATGAGTTTTGATAGACTTTTGGAATTAAGTATAGTTTTTTTTTAATCTTGAAAGAGTAACAGTCACGTTTGTAAAGTTTATGATGCTGCATTTTAGTGCATATTTATTGTTAAATGTTATATTTTGATGTGGAAAACAGTTTTAAATTTGATTTGATATATTTTCCTTTTCTGTGTATTTTTGCTGATTCATTCTATCAAGTTAACCTCATTTCTTGCTTTGTAAATAATAATTTTTATTTTCAAGTAATGGCTTAGTGTGTTTGCCTTTTGGTGATGGTTTCCATGAACAACCACCTGTACCTGCTTGACTTGCCTCATTCAAATCTTCTCTGCACCTGCTTGTCTAAACCCTGTGCAGTTAGTACTTTGCTGCTACTATCTGCACCCTTATACTATCACCTGGATTAGTTTCTACTATCCTCTTACCTGTATGGAACCACCAAATGGGAATCAATTTTATTCTTTATGAAATGTTGTATATTCAAAAATTCTAAATTCATAGAAGGTGGAGATGATTAGGTATAAAAATTATATTAGATTACACACAGCACAGTACAGATGTCTCTGATTGGTCCATGTGATGTACTTTTCCACCAAAAGAAACGCAGTGGTAAGTTTTCTTTCATGCAAGCACTTCCTGATTGCAAGAAAATCCCTTAGAACAGGGTTGCTAGACACACAATAATAATACTATTTGTACAATCATTTCACCCGCTGTGCAATTAATAAATTCCAAAAATCCCATTACGTATGATAATTTGATCTGTTCAATACATGCCTATTAGCAAACAGTCTGCACCGCGCCTGACCCAGTGCAACCTGGGTCATGTGCTTCTTTACAGCCAATCAATGCACAACATAGCATGAGTGATGCACAATGTACCAGAGTGTACGAAGCAACACATAGCACAAGTGACACAGGATGTAGCATGGCAACACAAAATATAGACAAAAGTTTATCGAACCAGTCCAGTTGAACCAAAAACTACACAGAAAAGCTTTTGTTTCCTTAAGGTCAAACAGCATTATAAGATGCTATATGCAGTCCGTGGTCAGAATTTACTGAAAATGATGGTCACTGAGCAACATCAAATCAGGTATATACTATAATTTTCCTCAAAATATAATTTTAAGCTTATAGTATGATAATTTGTCATGTGGCAATACTGCCATGGAAGCCAGTCTTTGCCTGCATCGAATACACACCAAATTTAATGACACTATCGTCAAAAAATTAAGTTTGTATTGCATCTCATAACTTTGGTTTGTTTTCCTTATGTTTTCAACACTGTTGCTCATTATCTTCATTCCCATCTCCTGCAGATGTTAGTGCTACATAGTCACTGATGGCAATGTCAAAGAGTCAACTCTACAGATCTCTGAGGACATGTACACTACAGGCTCTTGATAGGCTTTTACCCTAAGAATATGGTATATTTCCCACCATACTACCCCATGTACCATATACCAGCATATTGTACTTAGTTTTATAAGACTCAACAATTAACTTACTGAGAAAATAATCCAAAAAGGATTCATAAAATAATTAATGTTCTCTATTCAAATTATACTTAAAAACTATCAAAAAATGGTTTCTCATCTATAAGTCTTACAATTAAATTATAAGACAGTATATACTGATTTAAAAAGTTCACTATATTTATTCAAGATGTCTACATTGACCAAGAGGTATGTGTAGTAACTCAAATGTACCGCTAAATGACAAAAATACAAATGACAGAACAGAAATAACGGCGAATAACTTAAGTAGGGACGTTTAAAAAACTGTAGTGATTTGTAATAAACAGACACCTTTAAAGTTCCCACAGTATATAAATAAATAACCACAGACTTAAAGGTGCTGCTAAAATTGCTAGAATATTCGAACAAGCTACTGCTGTCGTCATCGAAGAGAGCATAACGCAAAGACCTGTAGTTTGCCACACGGTGCACGCCGGTTGGTCGGAGCTTTCACCTTTAAGAAATGGACAACAATAATTAGAGCGGAGAAACACCGCCCGCCTATATTATCCTGGCAACTTAAACCAGTACCCCGAATGTACAGTACCGTTAATAAAACTGTGATAGCTACTAAGCTAACTCTGGCTGGGGCTCTTCGTTTGGTAGGCGAAAGATGTGTAAACTAAGGATATATTCGAGACGGCTCCATGTTCATCACGGAAACACTATCACCCAGTTTACCGATTCGTTCTGACTAAAAAATAGATTAATTTAGCAAATACATAAGCTCATGTTAAGTAACAACAGCTAGGCAGTAAAGCTAGATTCACGTGCTTTACCCTGACACCGGTGAGACAACAACAGCTAACCTTAGGACTCTTGACTTTATCATATCTTTTCCACTGAAGTCTCATGAAGAAGTACTGCGTTTATGGTACTTACGGTGTACATCTGTCGCTGTACTCGTTGGCGACTGTCTCGATGCCTCCGGCTCGGGCTACAGCCACATAGCAGCTTTGAAAACCTAAGTCAAATCCCACCACTGACATGTTCAGCGATTCGTCTAGACTTAACCTTATCTACAGTACGACGTACAAAAATAAACAAATGTATAAATACAGTTTCAAAAGAATGTAAAAGTCCCAGAGAAGTAGCTAATTGTGTTTCGCCGTGTTAAGCACTTCTTGTCTTCATAATCCACGCCGCTGACCGACTGTTACCGGTGTATCTCTGATCTGAGCTGGGCAGGCTGCAGCAGCAAGGTGGTGTAGCTGACTTCTCGCCGGCTCTCCTCTGTTTATCGCGAGATTTGCGGAGTTCTAGATCGCTCTGGACCTTTCTACAGGCATGTGTATACATCTATACCATTCGAGATTTGTGGTGAAATTACTGTAAATTACTGGAAATTTCTTTGCCAAATCCCCCCCTGTAAATTGAAACAACAATAAAGAAATTATAAACTAGCAACCCAAACCATTGTATAATCCTCAGAAAAACCATTTTACCATAGGGTGGATAAATCTCAAATTAAAGATTATTATTTTTTAATTATTATTGACAGAATAAATATGGGTAGGTGTTATGACAGTTGCACACTGGGAGGGTAAACTGCATTTTTGACACAGATAACAAAATGTCAAACCTCTGCAACTAGCTGCACAGTAGATAAGACCTAAAGATATGAAAAACATAAGTACAGAAGGGAAAAAGTCTTAACCTTTCTGACCACTACTTTTTTAAAATTAATATTGATGACAACAAAGCAGCAAGTTGTCAGTTCAATTCCAGATAATCTACCAGAGCTAACGTGGTAAACTGCACTGTATCCTAATCATGCTTGTGCATCTGAAAAGGGCCATACCATCAGCAATAATGTCTCCACATTTCCAAATGCTAGCCATTGTATCACAAATATGTATATGTGATATCCTCTAGGCCTCTTCTCCTGATGCTAAACCTCTTCCGTAGTTACTGCACTTCTTAATGTGCACACTGCTTGTTAAAAAGTGCTTAGTAGGCTAAGTACTAATCTGCCAAGATGGGGATGCTGGCAGACATCAGTGGGCTTGGTTTTACAGATGAATGTGTCATAAGCACTGAGATATTGCACAGTGAACAGCAAAAAAAAAAAATGTGAACACAAATTAAAATTCTGACAATTGTACAACTAATACCATACTTTGTTGTGATGTTTTAAGCTTTGAATGCATCCCTTTATTTACATTAACCCATAAAGACCCAGCAATACTTTTGTGTCAGTTCCCAAATAAAAATTTCCTCTATATTTAACCATTTTTAACCCATAAAAGACCGAAACATCCATAGCTACAAGAATCATTTGATAATGATTAATCCCTGTTTATCCACTAATCCATGTCAATAACTGGTATAAAATACAGTTTGTTGTCTTTTCAGTTGGATCAGTGACAGTGGATGGAGACACTGGGTTTTTGTTCAGTTACTGACAGATTTTTCTGAAAAAGTTTTTCTTCAGTTTTCTCTGTTTTTGATACAATAATCCTTAATGTTGCTCTAAACTTTTACGTGATTAGTAAATTAAACATTGGAGAATACCTAATTTTTACCAAAAAAAATAACAAAATACAGAAGATAATATTACAGTGAATGGTGATAAACCACTTATGGATGGGTTTGATAGAGAAAAATTGATTTGGGAAGTGCCACAAATGTCACACTGGGTCCTTATGGGTTAATTCATAATCTGATAGATAAAGTTTAAGCAACACTTTGAACACCAGCCTACAAAGATATTTTTTTATTAAGATAGAATAAAAACTTGTGCTACAAAATATGAACGATAATTTCTCTACTTGTCCAATTTGTTAATTCTTCCACTTTCAACTTGTGGTCAATGAAGAAGTTCATTACTCATGAAATATAGGTATAGTTAACCATCCTTGCCTATAGGTGTCGCTGTACACGTTGGGTTCACCGGAAGTGCATTGATCCAACATTAATGAAGAAGAAAAAGTAACCCGCAACATGGCGACTCCCATGCACAGAATAATAGCCAGGAGGCAAGCGTGAGTATTTTACACTTCAGTAAATGAAACAATCGTGCTTTCCTACTTTGCGAAGGTTGTAGAATATCTAATATTAAATTACACTAACATAATAGAGCTTCGTATGGTAAATGAGGCGAGTAGCAGACGAAGCAGAGCCTAACGAGAGCACAAAAGCGCCGTGTGTCTCAAGTATGTATATATAGAAATGCATTGGAGTTTTTGATTTCCTAAATCATTTATCTCTATGTCACATAAGTGATTACAACATAGAAATAATGTGTGTCCGTCCGTAATATGCGTGGTATTACAGTAAATCTAAACGGTTCGCCATTGTGGTTTGTTCCTGCCGACAAAGTTGTGATGACAACAATATTCGTAACAAGTAGTGTTAGATGTAGGCCGGCACGATATAATGTGATAACGATAATATTGCGATATTTCTTGTTTACCTAAAGAAATACCAATTTCATTTGCTAAGAAAAATGTTCCTTAACAATGTTCAAATGAGCCAATTGATTGTATGCTGATTCAACTGTTTAGAATTTAAGACACAATACTGTATCACTACAATCAATGACACAATTATGTGGTAGAACCTGGTGATTCCGCGACCTTCAGATACAAACGGAGTCAAATATTTTGTAATTTTATTCAAATGTAATAATGTGTAAATGACATGGATGTATTTCAGAATAACAAAAGCGCCAGAATACCACCATGTAAGAGCTTTGACTAAACAATATTGTAGTATTTGCCTGGTTTGGTAAATATATCTATTAGACTGCAAGTGAACATTTACATCTCAAAGCTGATGTGTTGGAAGCAGTAAAATGGGAGAATCATGATGTGATGACTGGGCAGCATTTCTAGTCCCCAGTGGTCTGGCTACTATCAATTTAAAAGTGATCTGTGAAACGACAGCTTGCCAAATTAATGACTTTATGGTTCCCTCTTTAGAAACTTGACTAGTTTTTAATTTATTAATGTACTGTTAAAATGGGGACTTCATTGCTTTCCCCGTTTTATACAAGTGTAACCAAGATATATTTTGATTATGGACTGTTTAGTGCAGTAGATTGGTGATTTCTCCATCAGTTCCAGGAGGCTATGCTGGTCAGTTTTCCTTTTTAAGAAGGTGTGTGGTAATATAATACTAACACACTGTTAATATTGTTAATATGAGCTATAAATATGCATACTGACACATACTGTTAAGACTATAAATTGCACCTATTCATATTTTACCAGTTTTATTTTTTTATTCTACTAATCTATATTCTTATGTTACTTAATTAAATTGTATATTTTTAAAAATTTCTTATCTTACTCTTTTAGTTTCAGTAATTACCTCTGCCAAGGATGTTATGTTTTTGCCAGCATTTGTCTGTTAGCAAGTTT
>JAPTGZ010000007.1:6128285-6152108 GCA_029814645.1 Fowleria isostigma | reverse complement strand
ATAAATTTTAAAAATTAAAAAAAAAAAAAAATCTATATTATTTAACCCGATTGTGTGGCCTAGTATGGGTCACCTCCACCTATCACAGCATCTGTTATATTTGAAAAAACTGAACCTGTTTTAATGGTCGTCAAATCACGTCTTTAGGGGAGAAAGAGTTAAGACAGGCATTCAGTGTTTACTCTGATCAGGGTTTTATTATCTGTTTCCAGCTGCAGCTCATTAGTCTTTATTAAACTCTTACAAAATACATGAAAGCTTTGTTTGCCAAGTAGCTTTGGTCTGTGTCTGCACTGCAATCCATGTAAATTGTATTACACTAATTTACTTACGAACTTGCTGATCTTGTTGTTATGTCGTGCAAGCAAAAAAAAAATCAACATAAAATATAGGGGTTTTTGTATCGCAAACAAAAAAGCACTAGTGACAACTTTGTGACTAATGGTTATTAAAACTGAAGGTCCTCTTAGAATATAATGGAGGTTGAAGTGTAATTGACTTGTAAAAGCTGATATAATAACATTGGTTTGCATTAGGATGAAACTCAGCACTCTTGGAAATGAGCAGTTTTTGACTAAAGTATAATTGGGGTAACTGCTGACTGAAAGATCTAAATCAAAGTAATATCTAATGATTAACTGAATTGATCTGGATTACTGAACTTTACACTTTGGGAACAAAATGTTAAAAAAAAAAAAAAAGATTTTAGGTGGAATGTTTACTTTTTGAGTCATTATTTTCTCTAACAGTCACCGGTTCCATTTGAAAGCCTAAAACTATCCATCATCCACATTGAAAGCTATGTACGGAATATCCTGTCTGTGTCGATTAATCTCTAGTATATATTAACAATCATGCATCTGTTAAGGTTTGCGAAACTCCTCATCTCTGTTTAATGCATTGTCCTTTGTGGTAAAAGCTAGTATGATACTGTCATCCTCTCTGGAAAAGCCCAAAATGTACTGAACATGCAGAAACAATTATACCCAACCAAACGCTTAGTTACATCATACCCGGCACATTGTTGACTCTGTCTTGACTCACGGCCCGAGCAATGAATGTGAGCTGTTAAAGGTCTTATCGAAGGTGTAGGAAAGGGACAAAGGGAGAAGAAAAAAAAAAAGCACGAGCCCGTTGACTTGCCTCATGTGAGCGTTGAAGAGATTGAGTGACGCAGGGTATTTGAAGGACTGCCAAGATAACCAAGGGTTGTGTGTGTGTCATGCTCCACTAATAATCTGGCAGTAAGAGAACTGAACATTTTGTTACATTTGTGCTGTGCGAGTAGAAGCATTTTGTCGTGCTAGTAAAGACCTTTTTAAAGAAATCCAGGTGCGCTCTTAAAATTAGCTACTAGGCTGGTTATTTCCTTTATGTAGTAGATTAACTTTATACCAGGGCTGCACAAGATTGGAAAAAAACTGACATTGTGTTTTTTTTTTTTTTAAACTTTGTGATATATATTGTGATATGAAAAAATACTCTGGAGGTGATTTTCTCGTTTTTCTCTAATTGCGGTGTGGTGCCAACAAATTAGGTGTGTTAACCTCATGCTGTGGCAAAGGTGGAAGGCACTGTCAACACAGAGTACACATTTAAGTATCATTCGTCTTGTAGCCGAAATAATTCCAGATAACTGACTTTTTATTTAGGCACCAAGTCTTTGTTTGGGGGGATTTTTCTCTTGTTCATTTCTCAATGTTGTTACCAGCGACTCCCTCCATGTGTAGGGGCGTGGTGTGCTTCGGCAAACTGACTAAGAACGATTGTGATTGGTGGATCGCTGTGCGCAGTGTGTCAGGTACCCTTGAAATTAGGCGAGAAAACGTAAAATTTATTTGCCCCCCTACATCGCAAGACCTGTAATGTGACTATCACATGTACGTTGTGATGACAGTGCTCAAATGACAAATTGCACAGCCCCACTTTATACTCTTGTCAGAGAGTTCACATTTGAGCTGCACAATATATTGTTTGAGCATTGTCATCGCAATGTACATGTGCGCAATAGTCACATCGCAGGTCCTGCAATGTAGGAGGCAGGTGAATGCAACGTGTTCTCATCTCATTTCAATCACAGTCATTCTTAATCAGTTTGGAGTGAGTCACTGATAAAAACATTGAAAAGTTAGCAACAAACAAGAGAAAATCACCAAAAAAATGAAAACTTGGTGCCAAAAAGGAAAACAATATCAGCTATCTGGAATTATTTTGACTACAAGAGGAATGTAATGTGTTTTGGTGTCAACAATTTTTGCCACAACAGGTAACGCAACTCTTTTTTGTTTTTGTTTTTCTTTACCATTTACATCAGCACTACACAGCTATCATATCCCTTTGAGTATATTTTCATATTGCGATATATATCATAAGGTTAAAAAAAATCACAATGTCAGTTTTGGCCAGTATCGTGTAGCCCTGGTTCATATGTCATATTTTCTACTGTAGAAAAATAAAATAATCAATCCCTTTATTTGTCCCCAATAGGGGCAATTGTTGCACAACAGTAGGAGCAACACACAAATACACATCAATCAATCAAATACATAAATTCATAATAAAATGAATATACTTAGTAAAGATAAAAAGAAATATAGATAAAAAGTGTAAATATTAAACCACAGGATTTCAAACCAATAAAAAACAATGGTTAAAAACAACATGACTGTAAGCTATCTTTTCCTTCTGGAGTTTAATAAGGCAATAGCTGAAGGTACAAAGGAATGTTTGTATCTGTTGGTTTTAGCAAGTGAAGTGAAATAATAATAATGATTAATATGTTTTTGAAAGGAAAGGGGTCACCGTCCTGGCCCCTGATTGATAAACGCTACCAGCCCCACCCCCTGATTCGGATAATGCACGCCTGCTGAGTGGAGGCATTCCAGACAGTGAGTCAGTTGAAATGCTTCAAACCTGCTTCAATGAAAGGATATAAGCAGTTGTTTAGAGAACGTGCCAATCAAGGCTAAGTCCTGTTTTGATATGTTAATTAGAGCTAATCTAAAGCTGCAGGGAAATATTGTGGAGGCCTTTTTTTTAATTTTTTTTTTTTTTTTATTACTGACGCAGAAACTGAAGAATTTCTAAAAGCTCAAACATTATGCTTACTTTGACTTTTTCTTCTGCAAACACGCCCAGCCAAATACTTGGATATAAAACAGGAAATTAGACTTATTCACTACTTTTACTGGCGTGTGAATGACGACTGATACATGAATTACATTTTTTATTTCACACAAAAATACCTGTATTACTTAGAAGGACAGTGCTGACTTAAATGCTTGCTTTTATTTTCCACTTTTTCATCCATGTTATGGCTTAATTGGTTTTAATTTGTACTCCACAAACAGCAGCATAATGTGTATTTATCAGGCAGGTTTAATTAACACACCCTCTGGAATGCCTGCAGTCAGCACATGGGCTTAACATGCAGTGTAAGTGGTGGTACTTGTTGCCCGTCCGTACCACCTTCACTGACTCTCTCTTTGCGTGTGGGAACATGTTTAGATGCAAAATAAAGCCGCGTACATCGTAAACCACATTCAGTCTAACTTTACAATGTGAAAGAGCATGTCTGTTATCCCCTGGCTCAGTATTCAAAGGTATTACTTTCTGAGATGTTATGAGTTTCATAATTGAGCTGAGGTACGAACAAATTTGGATCGAGTTTTATTTATGTAAAAAAAACTATAATGACATGAATTTATTTTTTGTATTGCTGCTGAAAAAGTTCAGCAAATGCAGATAAAGTACTGCAGGCTACACGGATATCCTCACCAAAGTGTTTTTTGGGCCACATCAAGCAGAAGTGTCAAAAGTTTGTTTCACCTATCATTTCTCAAATAGGCGCTTTTTTTTTTTTTTTTTTTTTTAGCTTAAGAACTCTATTATATTGAACTGTTTACAACATTTCAGTATCACTTGTAGAAAAAACCTATGATTATGTAAATTTATACTTCTGACAAAATGCACTATTAACTTAGATGATAAGTTTTCTTGTATAAGTAATATTTTGTCTGTGAATCTGTAGAAACTAATTATTCAAAAGTACAAGAATATAGAAAGGTTATTACAATCCAATTATTTGTAAAATATGCTCTACTTGTTGTTTTCTGTTTCGGCTGCTCTCTTTCAGGGTCGCCACAGTGAATCACCAGTGATTCTCATGATTAGCTGTATATAACACTTTGGTTGTAATAAATATGCTAAATAAAAGTTTATTAGCATACTTTTAGTGTTTGAGTTCCAGCAAAGTCTTTTATCTGAACAAACTGCTGTCCTCGTGTCACAACATATATGTGTTCACAAAAACTTATCATTTAAACATTTTTATCCAGTATTGATCACAATTGTCGTTTAACATCATCGCTAAAGCCCTATGCCTCATTTAGTATCAATTTCTTATGAGAACAGTTTGTTTTGTACATTTGTGTAAAGTTAAAAAAAAAAAGTTAATTTTGAGTCCCTGTGTCAAGCAGCAGTAATTAAAGTATTTTTACTCCAAAATTTTATTTCTGTAAAAATTGTAACGTGCCATGTGAAATTACTCAATGAGACCTTTTCATATATGTATTAAACATGAGAGACGTTATTTAGTTTTCATCCAGAGCTTATTGAACATGAAACGTGTCCCTGTGTCACCGCTTTATTTGGCCTGTATACAGTTGCACTCATAAGTTTACATACCCTGACAGAATGCACATGGGACGGTCTTGGATGTTCCAGCATGACAATGACCCAAAACACATGGCCAAGTCCACCTGTCATTGGCTACAGCAGAAAAAAGTGAAGGTTCTGAGTGTCCATCTCAGTATCATTGAGCCACTTTGGGGAGGTCTCAAACATGCAGTTCATGCAAGAAAACCTAAAATCTAAAAGGAACTGAAGGTGTTTTGCCAAGAGGAATGGACAGATTTACCATCTAAGAAAATAAAGTGCTTCACCCACAACTACCACAAAAGACTTGAAGCTGTCATTGATGGAAGGGGTGTGGCCAATACAGTGGATTAAGAACGAGGATATGAAAACTTTGGATAGGGGTGAGATGGTTCAGTGATAGAATTCTCGCCTGCCGCACAAGAGGCCGAAAAAGGTTCGAATCCTGGCCGGTCCCAAGCCCAGTTGTCAGGAAGGGCATCCTGACGGAAATCACTGGTGATTCACTGTGGCGACCCTGAAAAGGAGCAGCCGAAATGGGGGGGGGGGGAGTAAACTTTGGATCAGGGTCATTTGGATAGTTTCTGTTTTCAGTATGACTTAAAAAGAGCAAACACATTTGTATGATAATAAATGGCTTCACCCAACCACTAATCACGAGTGAAAGAAAAGTTTTTGTATTTTCATTCATATTCTCAAAAAAATGGCCAAGAATCACAAATTTAGTTTGGGTAATAAACTTATGAGCACGACTATACATCCACAAAACTACACTGGGTGTCACCTCTTAGAGGCTTTGTGTTTAGAACATTTTTTGCACTTGAACGTCTAAACCATGTCATGTGTTTCAATTAATTTTGCTTTAACACTGAAATCTTAGAAGTGGACGACTACAGCGTCTACATCTGCTGCATCTGCCTCCACAGACAGTTGTGCCTGACATCAGTGTATTGGTAATTCGGCTCATTTTTATCTTTTTTTCATTTCTTCTTGGACTTTTTGGCATTGATAGCCTCATGTAACATTCTGTCCCAAGTATCCCAGAAGTGTTTTTCATACTGTAATGGACTAAAGTGGGATTTACTGTGATTGCCTTTTCTAGTTGGACACTGATCTGGTGGAAGTTCGACATTTGTAAATTTGGTGCAGAAACGTCTGGACAGAATATTATAGGTGTGAAAGTGTCCTGAGTGAGATCATGACAGAGTAAACATCCAGTGATGCATATGTTTTAAATACGGGAGCATTTATGATCAACATAGTCAGTGCGAGGTGTTGAAAAATAATACCTGCTCCTGTTAAAGTGTTTGGACTCCATGTTCAATGATATCACATTATTTATTTGTTGCCCAGTTATGTTTTACATTACCAGCTTTGTTATTGATTAAATCATCCAGGCCTAGTGTTCTGTTTCTATATATAAAGGTAAATGGCATACATTATAGTCGTTCTAAACATAGCCTGAAGTCTGAACTTGAGCAGTACTTTAATAGAACAGTAATGTAAAGATAAACAGCTCATGTCAAAACACCACTAGGCCCTGCTTGATGTTAGATAAGTGGAAAGAGCACAAAAATGTCATTACAAGCACAGTCAAAGGCAGTGTGTTATGTCCAGATGTCATAAGTCAAGTCTAAATAATTCATTTTTGTTTATTGTAAATAATAATAAAATAAATATGACCTGGCAGCCTCATGATACATCACTCTTGTGGTTATTTGGGGGCATATTCATAATTTAAAGAGAGTTCAAGTGAGATTTAGATACTATGTCATGGAAAAAACTAGTCAATTGAAAAATAAATAGAATGTTTCAGCAGGGGTTTAATGTTTGGATGAGATTCTGTCAAATTTAAAAAAAAAAAAAAAAAATCAAAAAATCAAGTTCAGATAACAGATCCAGCTTTTTAAAGGTGGAATAAAGAAGGTCTAACATGACATGCCTGTTTGTAGAGGGAAATATGTTTAAGTCTTTTGAAAAAATAAAAACGCAATTAAATCTAGAAAATTTCTAATTTTAATATTTGTTTTGATATCTACAAGTACAACACTTTTACAATTTGGAAATAAGAAGGGGTTTCAAGTTTTGGAGCTGATCTAATGAAAATTTTTACAGATGCCTACAAAGGTCTGCCAAATAAAATTGCTTCTAAATTATATAAAGGGCTGCAGAAACTAAATGGAAACAACACATTATATGTTAAATCCAAACGGAGGTAGGAGCTGATCATTGTCTTGTCAGAGAGTGATTGGTTTACAATGTTCAACATACAACAAACATCTGCTGGCTATAAAAGATAAAGGGAATTTGGGTGAAAAAGCCTGTTTAGATTCTTTATGACACCACATATTGTGACTACGGCTGTGATGATATGAAACCTTCATATAGAGGTTATTGTGGCCAAAATTATCATGGTTATTATGATCGCAGTATTGTTGAAATATGCTCAAAAAGTACTTATACACACACTGAAATAAGTTAACCAAATTTTATTTAAAAATCAAAACAAAATGACACATACAATGTACTTTATTGGCAGAAACATTGTTCACCTGAGATTAAAATGTAAAAATATTAGCATATTTACCAAATGTGTATAAATATTTAAGTATTACCGTGAGTTTTCAAAGTGCAGTAAGTGATCACAGTTTTTATGATAATTAAAACTGAAACAGTAATACTAGCTGTCAGGAATTTTACCTTGGTTATTGATATATCGGTAATCGTTACATCCCTACACACAACAAACATCTAATAGCTCTAATAGATGGAGGAAATCTGGGTGGAAAAGCCTGGGAACAGCCGAAACGGAAAACAACAAAAACAATAATATTGTTGGAGACAGTATGGGCACACAACGGCCAATCACTCTCACATTTTCTAGACATGTATACAATTGAAGTTTTTTGGGAAAAGCTTTTTGAAATAATATCGGGCATTATGATGTACACCATTCCTAAGAACCCCAAGTTTGTTTTTTTTTGCAGGGATTAATAGCTGGTAGAGCTGCACAATGTATCATTAGAGCATCGTCATCATGATGTAGGTGTGTGTGTTAGGGATGCAAATGTTACTGATATAACAATAAACCATGGTAAAATTCCCTACGGTTTGTATTACCTTTTTAATCCTAGTTATCATGAAAATCGTGATCGATTACCACACTTTGAAAACTCACAGTAATACTTAAATACTTGCACTACTACTGTATTGTTCTTACATCTACATTATTTTGTTTTTGTGTAGGTGTGTACACATTTGATTTCTACCAAAGTAATTATGTTGACATTTTAAAATTTTTAATATCAAGTGAACAATGTTTTTGCCAACAGAGTACATTATTTTATTTGTTTTTTCTAAATAAAACTTGGTTAATTTATTTCAGTGTGCGTAGAAGTACTTGTTGGACATTTTGAGCACATTTCAACAATACCATAATTATATTAATAACTGTGATAATTTTGGTCACAATAACCGTGATATAAAGTTTTTATATTGTTACATCCCCAGTGTGTACAATAGTCACATCGCAAGTACTGCAATGTTGGAGATAAACTAACTCAACATGTTCTCATCGACTTTCAAAGGTACCTGACACTGAGCACAGCCATCCACCAATCACAGTCATTCTTAATCACTTTGCCAAAGCCGACCATGCCCCTACACAAGGAGTGAGTCACTGGTAACAACATTGAAAAATGAGAAATGAACAAGAGAAAATTTCTGAAAAACAAAGATTTGGTGCCAAGAAGAAAAGCAACGTCGATTATCTGGAATTATTTCAGCTACAGAAGGATGAAACTGAAACAGGTGTTCTGTGTTGACAGTGTCTGACACAACAAAAGTTAACAGCTAATTTGTTTGACCATTTACGTCAGCACCACACGGCTATTATATCCTCCTGAGTAGTTTTTCATATAGCAATATATATCACAGGGTTAAAATATATTGCAATATCAGATTTTTTCAATATTGTGCAGCCCTAGACCATTTTGACAACCTTTTTGGATCCATAAAAATGTACCTGTCTCTCTGTTTCCCAAAATAGTTGCATTTTTAAGGGGATACATGTGCTTGAAAATACAAAATACTTCATCAAAAACTGCATCAGAAATGGTAAAAACTGTGTATTTTGAGGTCTTGGGCATACGTTTTGTGAATTAATCACTAGTATCACCTTTGAAAATTTGATTAATGACATCCATGTATTTTTTCATAACACATTTATTGGAGAGTTTAAAAAAAATCAGTCAGTTTTTTCCAATATCGTGCAGCCCTAATACCTGGTGATGTAGTAGAGAAAGAAGATGAATACCTCTTTGAAATTCTTATAATTGCTTCTAAAAAGTCATTACAAAGAATCCCGTGAGGATCAGTGGCTTTGAGATAATAAAGGAAATTTACTCTATGGAAAGATTGACTTATTACCTACGGATCAAGGAACATGTCCTCATAAAGCACTGGGGAAAACAGCTGGACCACAAACAACACAAAGCATAATTACTACTGTCTGTCGTTTAAATATTTTGTGTCCCACTAGTGACCCCTATTTTCTGTGTTGTTATGTTTGCAGATAAAACAAATAAAAATCAAGTATAAAAAAAAAAAAAAATCAAGCCCAGATGAAACGAGAAAGCAGCTGCAGTAAAATGGGAGGATGTTGTCAGTTTTCATATCTGGTAACATGTGATGAGTACAGACTGTCGGCGTGTGTCGTCATCCATGTGTGAGGAAAACGTCTGACAACCTGGTGGCCGGAAACTGGCGGTGCCTCTCCGCTGACGCTGTCTCTTTAAGGCGAGCTGCACCCGGCGCCGCACGGGTACTGCTGCTTTACCCTGTGCTCGGGGCATAGTGGGGGGAGGGAGGAGGGAGGTTGTTGATGGAAAGAGGGCCCGTGGTTGGCTGGGCCGTCCTCGGGGCAGTGACATCACATGGAGGAGAGGCTCTGTGGTGTAAAATAACATCTCCTTTTATGGGATGAGGCGGACTGTTCCATTCTCACACAGAGGGGGGACTTGGTTCACTCTTAAAGTGCACTACCTGCCTGCTTTCTCTGACTTTGCTTTCTCACTTATTGAAAAGCAGGATGATAAATATATGTACTGAGGTCATGTTTTTAGACAGATCAACTTGTTTTGAGTATAATTCTTTATGAAAACTCTGTCTCTGTGTACTTTTAGTTTTAATAGTTGTATGTAAATTACTTGAATAGAATGAAGTAGAAAAATAAGTTAGAACTGTTTAGTTTTGGACAGGTCAGTTATTTATATTTGTTAGTTTTAGGTCTCATAATAGAGAATTTGATTTTCTTTCTTTGAAATAATTTTTAGTTGCTCTTGCTTACACTCTTAGACCTTATGATTGATTTATTTACATTTTTTTAGTTCAGTTTTTTGCACATTGCAGACAAAAGGATGATAATTATGATATAAAAGAATAATTACCACATGGTGCAGGTGAAGTGCAAAGCAAAAATAGCTTATTATGGAAATACCTAAACTATTAAGGAATAATTATTTGTTTAAAATGTAACAGAATTGATGAAAATATTGTCATGAATATAACATAAAACACAGACCAGACAGTCCTGAGAATCAGTGCGTAATAAAATAAAGCTATATTCAGCTTTAGTTGGCACATTGTTTTTCTGATTGTTTCTTATTAGTGATATCATTTTTGCCCTCGACACAGGGTATTGTCATCAGTTTGTTATCCATACATATGTGCAGAAACTTTGGTGTGGACTGAAGGCCGAGGGTTTTCAAGTGCAAGCACATTGTGTTGTTATATTTGGTACAGTATTGTAGTAGTATTGTCATATGTTTCAAACCATTATTTGGTTGTAGAGTTAAGTATTGTGCTTATCCCAGTACTTCCTTACAGATTAATCATATGCTGATTTTTTTTGTTTTGCATTTAAAACATTGCTCTCTTGACTTCTTACAAGTTTATTTGAAGCTGACTTTCAGATTTGGCACACAGTGTTTAACTTTTAAAACCACATAGACTGTCTGGAACTTCTTAAGAGCAGATGAACTTGGACTTTCTTTGCTCTCATTTTTGTTTTTAGTTTCACTCAGCAGACAGAGCCTTTTTTCCCATTCTCCCTAGGTGCTTTTCACTACTCCATACTCCACACAATACATGAAACTGAAGCCAAAGCTGCACCAACCCCCTGTACTACACCTATTCTCCCCAGCGTGTTACAACCCCCCGCTGGTTTCGGATGTGGTATCTCCCGAGAACGAGCAGTCACCTCCCCTCCCTAAGTCAGATTTGTCTGCACTCCAAGGAAATACACTGTACCTTCGAATCGAGTGAAGAAACTCCAGTTTCACTTTTTGAGCTTGACACCTACAGATATTTAAAGGAAAAGACCCAGCTGTCGTAACCAGAGGAAGTTGGCAAACAAACTCAGGTTGACAGATCATAAGGAGAATACTTCTGAATCCCTGGGAGATCCTGTGAACCCCCTCCCTCCTCCTTCCAATGTTTCAGTGGTTGGGCCATGGCCTCTCAGTCAGGGTAAGAAATGCACAACTAGTTGGTTGCTTTACTTTTTTTTTTCATCGCATCTGGACAGGAGGAAGCCTTTGGCGTAGTTCCACTGATCCGGTGTTAGTCTTCTTAAATATGTTTATGGCTGGCATTGTCATGTTGAGTTAAGATCATATCTGTGTCACAGAAGCACAGTCCTTATTCATGTTGTTGAGATAATATCAGTTCTTCCCTTTTTCATGTGTTGAAGACGTGGCCCGGTTGTAATGTGAATTAGAGGGAGACAGATGAGCTGATTAATTTAGGGACAGAGTGAACTGACTTTTCAGCATTTGCGGACTTTGACCTTTTAGTCTGGTGCTCTGTTGAGTGATGACTGTAAACGCAGCTGGTCATTACAGTTTGATAACAATACAAGTCTTCTGGTCTCATGTTGTAACACATAATTTTCTTCTTAGATTGACTTCTACATTGTCTGCCTCACCATGTTTGTGTATTGCTTGGACGTAGGATGTAGACCTGCTATAGTCGCACGTTAAGCAAATAAAACCGATATTAAAGTTTGCTCACAATGGTGTTGAAACATTTTCAGAATCAGTTTTCCAATAAAACTCTCCAAACAGTTGGCATTAAAACTGAGGATTAAGTTAAGAAGAACCTATGTAACCCTTAAAATGAAGTGATTCAGAGGACGTTATGACGACATCTGGGGACATCCCATTATCATGTTGCAGGAAATGCCTGACGTGTAAAGACGCACATTGCACAAAATTTTGTGTCATGATCAAGCAGTATAGTTGTGCTTTTGATGCTTTAAAAATGTAGATGTAGACAGAAGTGCAGGTAGATAAGATTTTAAAGTGAGTAATTTACCTTTTAAATCAGGTGTTAATGACAAAAAGTAGTTAAGTTTGTTTCAGTTTATTGTGGAGACGCAAAGTTCAGTTTTACTGCAAACGACACAATACTGACTTTCTATTTCTGTCCCATCTAAGGGTCACCATAGAGTAAACATGTTTAATTATAGATGGTTTATAAAGGTGTGTGTTTTGTAACTTCCTGACGTCTGGTTCACATTGAGGTGAGTGACCTGTTCATATTTGAACATCATGTTCACTGTCATGTCAAAAATAAGTTATCAGGTACTTTGTGTACTTCCTTATTTACTCAGTACCCAAAGTATTGTTTTTATACCAAGGGATGGATTTTTTTTTTTTTTTCCAAGTAACATTGTTTCTAAGTTTAGTTTAATCTTTCACTTTGATCATGAGGTTCATCTACATTATCATAAATCACTCAGATTTTTGCAAAAACATAAAACTTTGACTGTTATGGGACTAGATACTATCGTTTATAGTATACTCCGATAAGCCACTATCACTAAAACCACTGGCAGACAACTGACTGTTTGATCTTTTTAAGTGCTGCTACAGTATAACAGGGTGTGACCTCCTGTTCAACTAATAAAACCAACAGATCAAGTCAATTAGGAGGCCTGAATGGACTTGAGTAGTGTTTACAATGGAGACTCTGTGCCCGTGGCATTTGGTCATTTAACACTGTCCTAACAGAGACACATTCTCCCAATCAGACACACTCCTGGACTGACATTAACAGCCTCGTTTTGCCACGATCTGATCAGCTGGAAACCTGTAGGACCTGCATGGGAAGCACGCTCCCAGGAGGAGATGAACTACTGAGATGTAGGGAGCTTCATTTGTACACTGTGTGACCATTAACAGTGTTTTGTAAATATTTTTTAGACACAAAATCATCTACTGAAATAAAATGTTTAATACCTGTTAGTGTAAAGTACAGTTTGTCATCTTTTCATGGTCATCAGATATGACCCATTTGGATGTTCAGAGGCTCCATAGTTACCGTGGAAACACCGTCATCTTCTACAACATTGATTCACCAATAAATCCCATGGAGTTGGATCAGTAACAGTGGGTTTATGTTTAGTTCATGATATATTGTCCTAAAAAAAAAACTCCCTTTTATATTTTTTTTCTGTTTTTATATAACAATTTTTGAATTTGCTTTGAGCTTTTATAAACGTCTACATGATCAGTTAAACACAGGAAAATAGATGATTTTCACTGGAAAAGTGCAAAATTTAGAGGTTAATATTATAATAAATGGTGATAAATCACTTAGGAAAGTTTAGAGTTAAATTCATTTGGAAACTACCATAAAAGTCACACTGGGTCTTTATAGGTTAAACACAATTAAAGACCAAGTTGTATGATAATTGACACTTGTAAACATGTGCTAGAAAAGAAAAATTACCAAATAGGAGTTGGTTTAACCAAAGTAAGGCAGACAGATGCTTGTAAATGCTCATCAGTGGTCAGTTCAGCTGTAACATTTTTTCCTTTTCTGATTGTATCTGCATTGCCTAATCAAATGAGTTTCAGAGATGAGGGCAACGCTGTGTGATTAGATGTTTTGGTAGCCTAACCGTTCTTTTCCTTACACCTTACCTGATAAAACTAACATTAACAGTGAGTGTAAAACACCACAAGGCAGTCCTGACCTTGGTTGTTTCCTGAGCTTTGGTTTAATGTAACATGGCTATGGATTCTAAATCACTTTGCCTGCTCGAGTAATGACTCACAGTCGGGTGGTGTTGATGATGTAAACGAGCATAACCTTGGTAAAGACGTCGGTTTGGAAATTACTATTTAGACTTACCAACAGGATTATAGATGTAAAGTCATGTGTTGTTAAAAAAACAAAAACCTGAAGCTTTGTTGCTCAGCTGTCCGCAGTAGATAGTCTGAAACAACAAACCGTACTTCCTCATGTGGCATATGATAGACGTCATGGATATTCTTCCTGGAGGCTTTAACAGTGTCATATAGCTACCATGTCTAGATTGTGCTTTGTCTTGTTTCGGGGGGTTTTCTTACCATGTAGGAAATTTTATTTTAACGCTCCTTCTTTTAGACATATAGGATAATTCAATGACAATTAGCAAAAAGTGGTGTCTCATGTTGTGTTTACATTTTAGGAGGAGGGTGGGTGGCGGCAGCATTATCATACTCTGTCAACAACCTTAAACACATTGTTGTTACTTGCAGAGTTTGAAGGCGGAGGTGACGAGCCTGTTTTTTCAGCTTTTGTGCTTGTTTTCTGTTAAACAAGAATCTAAACAAAAAAGTCGCCCTTATCTTTTTTGTTGTGGTTGTTTGTAGCGTAAACACACTTTTGTTTCATATGCTTATGATTTTATCTCACAAGTGGCTGGCAGCACAGAGCATATGCACTTGAAAATGTTTTCCAGTTTAATGTTTTTTACTAATCATGTTATGCTTAAGGCAGGCAAAAACAGATTTTTCAAGTAGTGGTCAATTTTAAGATTTTGGGCTATTTTACTCCTTCAATGTGTGTTTTTTTAAGCTGTTATAAAAAAAATGTTGAAAATATACATTAAGATTTTTATTTGATTACAGTTTGTTTACTTGTGTCAGAAAGTTTCTCCCGAATTTACCAAGAAGTTAGCATTCCAACGTGACACGTCGATTTTCGCCTATTTACTGAAGTCTGTCATGACTGGTATCATGTGTGGACACCAAACTGTACACTCATACACTTAACACTATTCTGAAGATATTTACAGAGGGATTTGTTAATAACTCATTCCTGGCCTGATTTATGTGACATTTCAATCAAAAAATATGGCAAAAATAGATTTTTTTTAAGTCTATGTGCAGTATATTTTGATTTCCTAGGTAATGAAAGCAGATATCCTTAAATCTTTCTGTAATTTTTTTTTTTTCATGTTGTGTGTAAACAAAAGAAAAAAATAATTTTGCACCTGGCTTTATATTTGTTTAGATCTATCTACCAAAAATATAAGCAAAATGGCACATATTTAATGAGATCATGCCTAATTTGCATAATTAGGCATAGACATTTCAATAACTTGTAATGGATTTTTTTTTTATACCTGTGTAAGTAATCAACTGAGGAAGTTTTATGGTGATATCTGTTATTTTAAAATTTTACCCTATTCACCTGTAGTGTCTCGCCTTAAATAGAAACATGCATACTTTTTTCCATTCACAAGACAGGACCAGGTTAACATGCTCACCTCCATTCAAAACTCAGTCTTTCCTCTTTGATTTGCATACATGATGTGCTAACGGCTGCGCTAATTTTAGTAGTGAAGTAGACAATGTTGAAACTGCTGGCAATGAGTACGTAGTTCCAGCTCAGCAGATTTATACCAGCCATCTGTACAAGGTTATTAGCAGCGGTAGGCTACGGCGTCTAGACTAGCTTAAGCCTATCAGGCTACTTTCTCCATAGGTCATCTTTGCCTTCCTCTGTTCATAATGCATGGAGTAGTGATGATGATGATGGTAATGATAGTTAATAGTATTTTATGGGCTGAAATATGTCTTTGCCTTCGGCTAAAATCTGGAATATTTACGTTCATGTGAAAACATGTATATTCATTAATACTCAGTGTCCTGTTCAAATAAATGAAATGAAATGTATCAGAAACTGAATTTAAATCATTTATATTTGAATTTCAATTGCTAAATTGCATTAAAAAAGTGAATTTGAATCACATAATTTGATTTTGTATTTAATTTGAATCATTGCATTGAATAACTGAATCTGTATAAAATAATTTTTTGAAATTGAATTAGTTTGGAACTGAAGTCCAATAAAACTTGAAACTGAATGTAAGATTATGAAATTTAATTCAGTTTCTCTGAAATATATTTGATCTTCCCTGAAAATTCAACTCTATATTTATACTTTTTCAATGCAATGACTCAAATTAAACAATACAAATTTGAATTATGTGGTTTAAATCCTGTTGTTTAATGCAATTATTGAAATTAAGAAATTGAAATTCAAATATATATGATTCAAATTCAGTTTCTGGTGGCCCATAAGATTTGCACAACAATAAAACCTTGAGGCTCTGGTAAATGGGTGTTAACAATCTGAGAACTGGTGACTGTACAACCTGTTGTAAGTCATATTAGGTAATATTCCTACGAAAACTGTCATCTATTTTAGTCATATTAACATGCAGTGTGTACTGCTTTGTACTTTAAAAATTTAGTGAAACTTTTGCTATTTTGTGTTATTACTAAATTATTGCCTTTTTTTATTATTTATTTGTTGTTATCGCCAATCTTTTAACCTGTTTTTCATTATGGTATGGAGTATGTTGACCTCTTGGATAAGTCGCCCTTGTCAAAGGGATCTCAATCTCAATGGGATTTTATCTGGTTAAATAAAGGTCATATAAAAAAAAAAAAAAAAAAAATGTTAGTACATGCATCTGTTAGTGTGTCAGCGGTCTCCTAATAAGCTTCCTCATCAGGTATCAGGCAGTTCTTTGCCTTATCATCTCAGTATTTTTATGTTGATTTGTCGTCTTTTGTTTTTCAGCAACATGAACCGTGAGGACCGGAATGTGCTCCGAATGAAAGAAAGAGAAAGGCGAAATCAAGAAATCCAACAGGGAGGAGGAGAGGCCTTTCCAGCAAATTCCCCTCTCTTTCCTGAACCCTACAAAGTGGTAAGATCTGTTGCCTCAAATCCACTTTTATCATGTAGTTGATTAGTCATGTTGGTAACAGACAGGAAGTGAATCTGTACAAAATGAAACGATGTTGGTTTTTACAAACCTTTTGACACTACAGCTCTAAAATATGTTCCCTTCGGACTTCCACAGTAGCAATGGAAATCCTCATTTTCTATTGTTGCTTTTGCACATTCACATGTGCATATGATCTATGCCAGGGGTGTCAAACATGCGGCCCACGGACCAAATGTGGCCCGCCAAAGGTTCCAATCTGGTCCATGGGATGAAAATGCAAAAATTACATTGAAGACATTAACAGTCAAGGTTGTCAAAGTCATTGTTGGTTCAAGTTCCACATACAGGCCAGTGTGATCTACAGTCATATAATAACATAATAACCTATAAATAATGACCACTACAAATTTTCTTCCTGAAAAATGATGCAGAAAAAATGTAAGTGAAAATAATATTACACTATGGGAATATTTACATTTACAAATTAAAATGCAAATAAATGCATAAATAAAAAAATATGACCAACCTGAAATGTGCAATTTTAACAATATTTTGCCTATTACAACATGTTTGTGTAATACTATGTGTAATGTACATGTATAAATAAGTAGTTGAGGAAGAATTTTGTCAAAATTGCACAAACTTTTCAAGTTAAATTTCATTTTTTTCCAGGTTATTTACATCCTTTTTGTAAAATGTAATTTTTTTTCATAATTTAATGAACTTTTTTTGTATTAAAACATAGAAAAAGGAATTCACTGGTTTGGCCCACTTGAGCTTAATTATGGCTAAATGTGGCCTCTGAACCAAAATGAATTTGATACCCCTGATCTAGGCCATTTGTGTTTTGTCTTCATTCCTATGAAGAAATAAGTCTAGTGCTTTCATGAGAGGGGAAGTCTTTAAATCTGTTTACAGGAAAAAAAAATCTTCTTACATGTTTCACAGTTTGAGGATAAGTTATGTTGCTAGGCTGAATACATTTTTTTTGTTCCTCCTTGCAGGCCTACACAGACTTGCGGTCTAGTCCTTGTTTACAGTTTACACCTGATTAACGTTAAATAGGCCAAACATAAGACATGCTTGTTTACCATGCAGAAGCTGATTTATGCAACATGCTGGAACAGGCCCCTTCTTCTGATCTCATTTTGATGCTGGTTTTGGTACCAATTATCCTAATAATACTGACTTGTATATAGAAATGGTAAACTTTCAGCCTGCTTTTGCCTAAGCACACCCTCCCCCTCCGGTCCCAGGTTTTACAGATACATAGATGTAGGCCAACAACCGGTCAGTGTAATTGTAAAGAGGATTTGTGTTCTCTGTGCTGGTCTAATCTTTGCCACTAACCAGATTTGAGCAGATGTAAGTGGCTCCTTTTCCTTAGCCAGAGCGAGCTATCAAAGCAGTAGTGAAGAATGTGTCCTGACAGGTTGGGAATAGAAAGAGGGAGCAGAGGTGAGTGATGAGTGCTGGCCTGTGTGTTTTGGCCCACAACAAAGTGAAAGGTAAAAAAGCTGACTTTGAAGAGGGAAATGTCCTTGGCCTTTGCAGAAGAAAAAAGCCTTTGCAGCATATAATCACTTATTGTGCTGCTTGTTCTTCAGGTAGATAAAATATCTGCTTTAGCAAAAATAGGGGGTACCAAACGGTGACCAGAGGACTGTGGTGAATAAAAAGCACAGCTCTACAAGTTTCTGGCTTTTCTACACTTATCTCTTGACTCCTGCTTGTCTGAGTCTTATGTAAATGCCATTTTGACTTTTTTCCTCCCTCCTGTCATGCTCCACTAAGTGGAAGTTTGCTGTGTGCATTAACAGCCATGTGTGCACACAGCTGCAGCTGTGGCCTCCCAGATGTAGACCAGCAGAGCAGTAACATTTTTATGGTGCAGCGTTAAAACCGTTGTACCTCAGCTGAACAAAATGAAGAGCACAAATTATCTGTTGAAACCGTCCTCTCAGGTTAACTTTTTGGAAATGAATGCAAATATGTAAAATGAAGAAATTAGGGAATTTTAGAAACATACAAAATGATATCTATAGTACAGGACATATGAAAGAGTAGTATTTGAAGTATGAGGAGTATTTTGATTGATACCAGACAGTCTTTTTGTCAGCTCAGTGGTTCATCTCAAGTGTTGTAAACTGTATTTAATCATTCATTTCATTTATATTATTCATTCCAATCTAAATGATTGGAAAGGAGCAGGATGAAGAAAACTTATAATACAACATCTGCTTACATCAGATAAGTCACCATTACAGCTATTACAGTAAAAAAAAGAAAAAAAAACTGTTTACACGAGTCAATAAAAATAAACAAATCCAGAATCCATAAGTAATACTATTTCATTACATATTTTTATAAAGCTTCTCTATTCTCTCCCTATACAACCTCTTAAATTGAAAAATATTTGTACAGCTCTTCTCTTCCATTGACAAACAATTCCACATTCCGACACCCACAGCAGCTTTACATTTTTCTTAACCCTTTGCCTTTTAAGATTAAACCTCCTTCTGTGTTTTCATCCTGTGATACTAAACAAATAATCTCTGTAAATTTGCAAAAGTCCGTTTCTAGCTCTAAACACAGCCAAGAATGTCCTTAATTCAACTAACTCTATAAACTTAAACAATCTTGATTTAATAAACAACTCATTTGTATGTTTTCTGAAATTAACATTGTACATTATTCTTGTTTTCTGTCGTAAAAACAATGTCTTTGTGTTACTCATATATGTGTTGCCCCATACTTCAATACAATAACTAAAATATGGCAGAATAACTCAGATTTAGTGGTGGTTTAACTGTCTTTTGAAGTACTGCTTATTAAGTCATACAAACTCACATACATTATACTGTTATTGATGATGATAAGCTTTGTTGTAGAATACAAGCTTTATAAAATTCAAGCTTTCTTTGAAGTAATTTAAAGACTATATTTATTCCATTAATGGTCTGGTAAGTGTTGGATATAGTCGTGTACTACAAAGTAAAGCCAAGAGAAACTTTTTAAAAGAGAAGGTGTAGCCACACTTCACTAACCACACACACACACACACACACACACACACATGCATACACGTGTGAGCCAGGCCTTGGTAGTGGGAGGTAGTAGAGTGTTATGACCCAGCTAGTTACATTCCAGCTACAGATAACAGCTTGTGTTTCCCCACCCTCTTTGTGAATCCGTCAAACAAAATAGTGGTCTGAGGCTGAGGTGAAACAAGAAACTCTTAGCAGGCTCCAGTTTGGTCACGGACCAGTTTCATGCTGATCGGCTGAAACCTGTGGTCTCAGTGATTGATTAACCTGGACCTATAGACGGACCCTTATCTGCGTTCACAACAAGTGACAGCTGCTCTGGTGTGGTGTGATTATAAGGTCTCGTGTTTAAGGATTAGGCAACTTTTTTAAGAGGATCAAATTGCAGAAATTTAATAGATTTTTAATTCTATTTTTTTTTTTTTTATGTAATTTATTTTTCAAAATTTTGTTGCTAATATGAAGTAACATACAAGTACAGACACGATACAGTAGACATAAATCAAATGTGGACCAAAACAAGACGACAAAATAATATAAAAACCACAAAGACTGCCAGTTCTTAAAAGAATTGAATAAGTCAGTCCATCAGGTAATGAAAGTGTTCATCAGATGACAAAGAAGGATGCAAGTGGACAGCGAGTATCCGAAGGAAGGTCTCAAAGTCTATATCCAGAGGATATGGCAAAAAAAAAAAATCCCAGTGGAGAGTACAGTGCAGACCATTTTGATGAGTCTACACTGATACTGTATTTTTGTCTGCACTGATATAGTTAATAAAAGGACCCCAGGTTTAAGAAATTTGGTGTGGTTGTCTGACTGTGAATCTTAATTCTTCAAGGTATAAACTGGACACATATCATTCAGCCATTTCTTAAAGCAGGGTGGAGAACTGGATTTCCACTGCCTCAAAATGACCCTTTTTGCTCTAACCATACCAAACATAAGAGCTTCTTGTAAAGCTATCGGAATTCCATGTTTATTTTGATATAAGCTTACACAAATAAGAGTTGTTGTGTCTTTGTTACTTTACGCTAAGCTGTGTTTATCTACAAGGGGAGAATATCACATTCACTTAGACCGCCATGTGTCTACACTAATTCAGAACAGACTTCCTCCTCTTAATTTCATTTTTGTTGCGAGTCACATCCAGCCTTCAGGTGTATTACTGTTACCTACTATGTTTGGTTGTGGTCTAGAGTTAATATGGCCTTAAACAAGCACTTGTGCGTTTTTTGCAGCTACGAAAAGAGAGGCAGAGTATTCGTTTGGTGTCTAACATCGACGCTAGATGTCAGTAAACGTCACACTCGAAAACATTTAAAATGCAAAATTTCTGTGCCCCCTTTTTTTTCTTTGTCTTCTTTCTCTGAGTCTAAGATTATTTTTCTGCTTTTCTCTCTTCAGTCTAGCAAAGAAGATAAACTGTCCAGCCGTATTCAGAGCATGCTGGGCAATTACGACGAGATGAAAGAGCCGATAGGAGGAGACACACTTCCAAAGCTCAGTAAACCCTCTAATAGTTCGTCTTCCTCTGAGGAGAAATCAGGACCACCTTTATTTGGAGACCAGCGCAGTGTTGGTACTGGCAGTAGCAGCCAGAGCAGTAAGTGGACTCCAGTTGGCCCCGCAGGAGGATCTTCATCCCAGTCCCAGAAACGGTCGGGACTGCAGGGCGGACACAGTAGCCAGAGGGGTAACGGAGGCAGTAGCGGCAGCAGTAGTAGTAGCCAAAGACACGGAGGGGAAGTGCGGGAAAAGAAATCGAGTAAACACAGCAGTGGGTCTGAACATTCAAAATCCCACACATCGAGCCCGGCTAAAGGCTCACTGAGTTCCTCAAGCAGCAACAGTCACTCCCGGAGCTCTTTGTCTGCTGAGCAGCATCACAGCAAGGAGCGCTACCGGCCCAAGTCTCCTCGGGACAGGGAGGCCAACTGGGACTCGCCCTCGCGGGTTCACACATTCCCCAGTGGACAGCACTCCAGTCAGGCCTTTCCCCCATCTCTCATGTCCAAGCCCAGCTCCATGCTGCAGAAGCCTACAGCCTATGTGCGGCCTATGGACGGCCAGGAAACGGCAGAACCCAAAAGCTCACAAGCAGAAAGCTACAGCGGACAGTCGCACAGCAGCACCATGGGAGAAATGAAGTCCAACGGCAAGGCCTCACTTTCCAAACTGAAGATTCCCTCGCAGCCAGTAGAGGTAAGGCTCAGTCCACGCACTTTTCTTGAAGAATCCATTTCTGAGGACACTTCTGTGGACCCATAAAAATGAGTTTAAAAAGTCACTTTAACAAAGAGGTTCTTAACTAGAAATGTAACGGTATGAAGATTTCATATCACGGTTATTGTGACCAAAATTATCACAGTTAAAATAGTATAATCGCAGTATTGTTGAAATGTGTTCCAAATATCCAAAAAGTACTTATACACACACTGAAATAAATTAACCAAATTTTATTTAGAAAAAAAAACAACATACACAATGTACTCTGTTGGCAGAAACATTTTTCACCTGAGATTAAAATGTAAAAATGTCATATTTACTTTGGTAGAAATCAAATGTCTATAGACCAACATTAAACAAAGTAATGTGGATGGAAGAACAACACAACCACATGGAAACAAATCAATAGTGCAAGTATTTAAGTATTACCATGAGCTTTCAAAGTGTGGTAATTGATCACGGTTTTCATGATAATTAGAAATGAAACAGTAATACTAACTGTCAGGAATTTTACAGCAGTTTATCATTATACCGGTAATCATTACATCCCTAGTCTTAACTGTACTTAATTTTACGTGAAACATTTGTAATACTCACACTTCAACAAAACTACAGTGATGCCAACTGCACAGCTTGGTCAGAATTTATCTGAGCACATGCAGCTACTGTGTCGTGATGTGGTTTATGGACTAACATCTCTTTTCATCATCAAGTGGCAACAACTAGGAGCAGTTAAATTCAGAATGGCCTCTGTTTACTTTAATGCAGGGTGAGATCTGCCTTGAGAATATTGCAGCACTTTGCCCATAAAGCCCAAATTAGAAACTTCATCAGATCCATATACCAGCCACTGGTGAAATAAGTCTTAAATTACATTCATAATGGTGTTTAAATAGTCTCAAGTTGATCTAGTTGAAACCTGTGGAAACTCTGTATTATGAATAACATTCTATCACAACTTCCTAAAAGTACTGTCCATGAATGGTAAGTGGAGGAAACACAGATACACAACAGTTAGAGGAACACAGCTTTGTTTGTAATCCAGGTGGGTATGAATGTATTTAAGGGTCTTGGTTTTATACGGTGGACAGTCAGTTTATATGGTTGTACATAGAGCTGCACAATATTGGAAAAAACTGACTTTGCAATTTTTTTTTTTTTTTTAACCCTGCGATATATATATTGTGTTATGAAAAAGTACTCAGGAGGATAGAATAGCTGTGTGGTGCCAACGTAAATGTTCAAACAGATTAATTGTGTTCCGCTCATTGTGGCAACAGGTGCAAGGCACTGTCAACACAGAGCATGTGTTGCGAAGTAATTCGGAAATAATTCCAGATAATTGACGTTACTTTTCTTTTTGGTACCAAGTCTTTATTTTCCATAATCTGAGGCGTGGTCTGCTTCAGGAAACCAATTAAAAACAATTGCAATTAGTGGATTGCTGGGCACTGTGTGTGTCTGGTACCCTTGAAATTACAGTTGTGGAAGAAATTATTGGACCATCAAAAGTCATCAAAAACAATGGTTTATGCAATCAAGTACTAACTCGTGTGTGTCATGTGACTAAAATAGACAAAAGAAAACATGGAATGCCTAAAAGCACTGTTTTTGTCAGTACAATGCCATAGATATTGATGGACGAACTTGTGGAATTTTGGTTATTATCAAGAAAACCACAGAAAATGTATAGATATCAGCTTTTAAATTAAACTCTCATGAGCTATTTTTGTTGTTAGTGTTATATTTGTCCAAACAAATCTACCTTTAGTTGTACCAGGCATTAAAATGAACAAGAAATTGAAGAAAACATAGGGT
>JAPTGZ010000007.1:6115425-6128185 GCA_029814645.1 Fowleria isostigma | reverse complement strand
TTGTACCAGGCATTAAAATGAACAAGAAATTGAAGAAAACATAGGGTGGTCTAATAATTTTTTCCGCGACTGTAGATGAGAACACGTTGAGTTCATTTGCCTCCTACATGGCAGGACCGTCAGTGTGTCTATTGTGCACACATACATTGCAGTGTCGATGCTGAAACGATGTACAGCTCTAGTTGTACATATATTTTCAGTTTAGTGAAATCTAACATGTAGAAACAATGAGACATATTTCATCACATATGGTGGAACCTAACATGTGCTGTATTGTGAGTCATGCTCAAAATGGCGGCACCACTCACCTGCGTCAGTAAAATTGTGCTGTTGAATTCCACATGTGCTAAATGTGATGTTTCTTTTTAGGGCTCCAGTGACGCCAACTGTGTGGATGAAATCCTGAAGGTACGCTCATTATGTAATTTAGTCAATCACCCCCTGTGAATCAGTGTCATAATCATGTCATGAATCAGTGTCATGATCATGAGCACTTCCCAGGAAAAATCTTCAGCAATACAATATCTACAATACAGTATTACTCATACCTTACAACCCCTTTTGAACTCCTTTTCCCTGTGTGTTCTGTGTACTTTACTTTTCCCCCTGCAGGAAATGACTCAGTCGTGGCCCCCTCCCTTGACAGCCATTCACACCCCCTGCAAAACAGAGCCCTCCAAGTTTCCTTTCCCCACTAAGGTAAAGCATTCCACCACTGCCTGTGTTTACTGTTGGATTAAAAAGATTATTATAAAGTAACACGGCTCAGTTTTTATTTGCTTACCTATAACTCTAACTGACCTTACACAATATTCATCCAACCCAGAGCACAGCCTGGTTCATATTTATATCTTATACCTGTTTATTAATCTTATACAAGTCACTCTTCTCAGTATTGCTGGTTTTTTACTTTGTGCTGCTGTGGGTTTATGAAACTAATGTATAATTTTTCTTTTACCTGTAGGACCCTCACCCTTTTCCCAGTGGACACAGTAAGTATCATGCACAACTCCAACATAAAAACAACATATATGTTTATGTATTCTTGTTAATAGTTTTATGTGTCCACCTCAGAGCGCGGTAGTTCTTCCAAAAGCTCCAGCAGCCACCCCAAAACCTGTGATGACCAGCCCACGTGAGTGCTCTAACCCTTTCCTTACACATGTTAATTTTTTTTTTTTTTTTTTACTTTAATGGAAATATTAATATAAATATTTTTGAAACCTTGACATGCTAGGGCACAGTGCTTTGTTCAAACTGTAGGCAAATCAGATTTGTTTATCAAATCAAATCTTTAACATAGTCTGTCCACACTGTTATTTGCAAGAGATCAGATCAGATTTGTGTTTCCAGACATGGCCAACCAATCTGCACTGTGATATTGGTTGGTGAACTGGTGACACTGTGTTAAATTGTCATGCGTTGGTACGGATCAAATCAGTCTAGCTACAATGTGGATATAAATAGGAATTGTGCTGGTGGTTTGAACAAGGCCTTTGGTAGACACATGATTTCCAAACTGCCAAAATGAGACTGGGATAAGCCCACATGAACTATTCAATCATTATTATTATTATTATTATTATTATTATATTCTATTCCTTTCCTGTGTCAGTAGGCTGGAAGATGACCTGAAGCTAAGCAGCAGTGAGGACAGTGATGGAGAACAGGACTCGGCGAAAAACACCTCAAGAAACACATCAGCAAGGTATATTCGACATTAACCCTAATTGATCAGAATGTGAGACACAATCAGTATTAAGTGTTTTATTTATTATGTTAATGTGGATCTTTATTAAAAGAACTCTCTTTTTGTCATGTTGTTTCTTATGTTCCTGCTCTACAGTCACAAATTACAGCTTTGTAAATATAGATGGAGAGTAAAATTAGCAGTTTATGGGCATGACAGAAATGTATTTAGGTGATTATTTATTAGATAATTTTGATCTTACATGGTTATGTCTGTTGTTTTGTTTGTTTGTATTTTTCAAACCTTAAGATAAACTGCAGTTTTCAGAAATAACACTGTTTTACTATATATTGAACAGTAATAACAGTGAAGGAGCCGAGCAATCAAGAGATGACTCCAGCAGCCACAGCGGATCAGAAAGCAGCTCAGGCTCAGACAGCGAGAGTGAAAGCAGCACGACGGATAGTGAAGGCAATGAACACCCGCGGCCTGCTTCACCTGAAGTAATAACTTAACAGCAGCTTTTCACATGTAGAGTATGATGCTGTTTTAGGTCATACTTTTGTAATTGTAACACTTTTTGTGTCCCTGCTTCCCTTTAGCCTGAACAACCCATGGCCAACAAGTGGCAGCTGGACAACTGGTTCAAAAAGGTTACAAAGCTCTCCCCGGCGTCTCCTGTGGACAATAATGTTCCAACTAAATGCAAGAAGGAGGGCCGAGACAACAGCTCAGGACGTGGCTACAGCAGCCAGGGAGGGGGGTCAAAAGACTCATCAGCCCCCGCCCCAAGCAGAGACTTAAGGGCAGCACAGAAAGGTGCAGAGAGTGGACGTGGTCGGCAAAAGTCCCCTGCTCAAAGTGAGGGTGGGACTAGTAGTCGTAAGGCTATTGGTAAAAAACAGCCGAAAAAAGCCGAGAAACCACTAGTGGTGGAGGAACCCAAGGGAGGTCTGAGAGTGGAGACCGAACCAGTTCCAGAAATCCCTTCTCACCGGCCCAAAGCTGCTACTAAGGGTTCCCGCAAACCAAACCTTAAAAAAGAGCCTAAGTCCTCCCCGAGGCCTACTGCGACCACCGTTACCAGTACCACAGATAAACGGAAAACCAAGGCGCCGACCAAGACTCAGACCCAGAAGTCTCGTGAATTTGTCACAGACTCTTCATCGTCAGACTCTGAGGGGAACGAGAGCATCCCGTCGTCGTCACAGACACCCAAGTACACAGAGAGCATCAGGACACCGGTGTGTGTGTTTTCTCCAATGGAAGAAAAGGAGCTGTTATCTCCTCTGAGTGACCATGAAGAACGATATCCGACCAGGCCGCCTCAGCAACAGGTCCTACTTGTAAAGATAGGTAAGTCCATGATGCTCATAAATGCCCAGTCATATGTGGGTTTTGATGCTGTCTTTTTAGAACTGCACCCTGCTGAAGCGTTTCTTTACCTCTTCCTACATTAAACTGTACCCTTCTCTGTTCTTTTTCATTCACTTCAGATCTCAGCCTCTTGTCCAGAATCCCAGGGCGACCCTACAAGGAGCCTGTCGAGATTAAAGTGGAGAGGGATGACTCTCTTGACAGGGACAGCAAAGACTTCACCAAGCAGAGCTCTGAGAAGAGCTCCAGCAAGGGCAAAAGGAAACACAAGGTACTTCATCGATCATTTCAGTCATTTCTCTGCTTTTTTGAGGCCTTCTCAGTTTGATACATTCTACTTTATTGTGCTCTTGAAACGAAGCAGTGGTAATGAAACATTTTTATCAGCTATGTTTCTGTAATTGTCAAGTGAATTTTGAAGTGAACTCCTGAAATATTAAGGACATCATTGCCATTTCCTTCATCTATTCTTAATGCAATACAGTGTGTACATCAAGTCTCTTTACAATTTAACAGATTTATTATTAAAGCAAGTGAATAGACAAGTCTGTGAAAATTATTGTAAAATGGAAAGTTGATATTGAATTTTTTTTGGCTCATTTAATCCACCTCTATAGGGACATCAGGGTGGTCCAAAACAACATACAAAAAATATATATAAAAGTTTAATTTTTTAATTTTGCTTTAGGAAATCACATGTGCAAAACTAAGAAGAGTAAAATTTGATACAATTCTGAGTTGATTTAGAGGTTGCACAAGGTGTGTGAAGTTCCAATAAATTGCTGTCTTGTCATGCCATTTTGTTATTATATTATTGTTATGCTGGTGACTTATTATTTGTAATTCTCTTTACTTACATGGTACCAACCATTAACATTGTTTTTGACAGTTTTATTCATTCTATAACGCTGGTTTGTTGTTTTTGGTTAATTATTTCTAAAACAATTGAGTCCATATGGTTCAGAAACTGAATGAATGAATGAATGAATGAATGGTTCAGATACAGGTGTGTACAGATATTTTGTTTCCTTTGCATTGTTAGATTAGGGTAAAGTTACAAAAAAATACTTTGATCAGTTCAATCAATATGAGTTGAATCTATTAGGTGTATTTATTTATTCACTTGTTTTTTTATTATTTTGTTTATTTTATTTATTTATAGATAAAGTTAAAATGTGTTTGACATTCACCATAGGTTACTATGTTCAACTTTATATATTTGACAGTTCAGCAGGTACCTGTGCTGAAATAAATAAGTTAGAATTTGTTGTAATTTTGCATTAAACATGTGCACAACACAGGCATGTACATGCAGTGGATGGTGGTTAGCACTGTCGCCTCACAGCAAGAAGATCCTGGGTTCAATTCCAAGCAGAGATTTTCTCTATGGAGTTTGCATGTTCTCTTCCTCCCACCATTCAAACACATGCACCAATAGGGTCACTGGTCAACCTAAAAAAAAAAGTCCAGAGTGAATAACACCTTTGCCCATTGTAGCTTCAACACCCCCACGACTCTAGTGAGGCTAATGCGGGTTCAGAAGATGAATGAATGAATGTGCACAGGTTGTATGCTGCAGCTGCACACACCACTACATACAGTAAATGACAGAGGGAGAGGGAGTGATCTTTGAATGCTTTGTGCAACCTCTACATGTTGTTTGATTTTGTTAAAATTTTTATGTAAACATTAAATCCATAGTCATATCTTAATGCCAGGTTCAAATCTAGAGGAAAAAAAGAAAAAAATATTTTTGGATCAACCTAATGGACACCATTAGTTGTACAAATCACAATAAGATGGTACTGGATTTCTTGCCATGTTGGTCGTAACATAGACTCATCAATGGTGTCGTGGTATCAGTTTATGTCTTGTATCTCTGTTCAATACACAATATTGTTAGCATAACCTCACAGAAAGAAATCCAGTGATATCCGGTGAACGAGGTGTCCAGGAAATTGGGCCAACCCTTCCAACCCACCAGTCTGGAAATGTTTGATTTAGGAACTCACCAAAATGTAGTCCCCAATGTGATGGTGCACCATCTACCTGGAAAAAGATGATTGGTTGGAGGTCATCTAGTTGTGGTGACACATATTCAGTCAAAAAGTCAAGATAAAGATTTGCACTAATTGATCTCTCATTGAAGAAAAAAGGACTAATGATTCGATTACACATGATCCCACAGTGTGATTAAAAACTGAGGACATAGAACAAATCTGACTAACATATCTTATCAATTGCATTTGTAAAAAAAAAAAAAAAAAAAAATGTTTTAATTATGAAGAGACTTTGGGGACACCCTTTACTTCAATTCTTTGCTATCATTCTGGAACAGGACTAAAGGTTCTCTGGGTTCTTTGGCTGGTTCCTCAAATGATTACACTATGCTCAGAACAGATTGTAGACAGCACCTTAGCAAAATAGTGTCAGGTGAGAAGTTTGGAACATTAGTGCTTGAGAATGTGTGTTTTTATATTAAAAGGTGGTTATAAAACAGTCCTTACAAAATTATATTCCACATCAATCTTTCTTTTGCAAAATGTAGCAGTCTTTGTATGGAGGGTATTGTTGTTTTATGTAGCTAGGATGTCTTTTAAAACTACGATGTGCACAGAGCTCATGAAAATAGACTGCCAATCCTGCCACTGGGTGAATGGTAGTCACATAGACTGACATTTGTTATTGTCTTCATGTTAATCTTGGACGGTTGTAACTGGCAAGACAAATTTTGTTGCTCTGAAATATGTGCAATGACAAAGGCAATTCTAATTCAATTCTAATTCTAATCCCATATGTCATATCTGTTCTGTTCCATGATGCACCTCTTCACCCCATAAACATCTGTATTGCACTATCGCTGCTCTTTTAAATAATTTGATTTATATCCTATTATAGTTTATCTTTTATACCACTTATTTATTCAAATTCTCTTTTTACATCTTTTTTTTAATTGTACGGCATTGAATAGCAAGATGAGACAAAATTGTCGTGTCAGTTCTCTGCATGTCCTGTGCATCCTGTGAATTGACTTTAAAAATCTTTGAATCTCTACACCACCTTTAGATACGATGTTTCACCAAATAATAACTTTGATTATTCCTTTTTTTTGTCTCCACAAGTAGAGTGCATCCACATTTCCAATTAAATAGAAAAAGGCCCGTTTGCCAAGAATGAGTTGATGACAAATTAAAATTCTGTGTTTCAGACGGATGACGAAGGTACTAAACAAGAGAACAAGCGATGCAAGCTGGAGGATAAGTCTGTGTCTCATCATAAAAACAGCAAAGAGTGAGTATCCTTCCTTGTGTAGCTTATTATCGCCCACAGAAGATCCTATGTATTCCTTTATTGTAATTTGCCAAAAATTAACCCTGTGACTTGTAATGAGTGTCAGTGAAAGCATGAAGAGCAGCTGATGATATTTTTGTGGATACTTAATTGCCATAGAACATCTACCATCTGAAATTGAAAGTTGTTTGCAACTAAATTTTTAGGCATTATAATTGATGACAAGCTAAATTGGAAAGAGCATGTACATTTTCTTCGACCAAAAATAACCAAAAGTATTACTATAATGCATAAAACCAAAAACCTTCTAAATCAGAAAACTCTCCATATATTGTAGAATTCTCTTGTTCTTCCATATCTCAATTATCATGTGGCGATATGGGGTAATAATTATAAATCAAATAGTAATTCCACATTCTTATTTACAAAAAAAGGCAATTTGAATTGTCAATCAAGTACAGTACTTAGTTTCAACAAATTCCCTATTTCTAAATCTAAATGCTCTAAAATTACACGATCTTGTTGACCTTAATACTTGCACTATAATGTATAAAGCCTATGCCCATATGCTCCCCTACGGTCTACAGGAGGCGTTTGATCCGAGGCTAAGTCATTACAATTTAAGGGGAACTAAAATCTTCAAGGAAATTAAGTGTAGAACAACCATAAAAAAGCCAGTATATGTCTGTAATAATCTGCAACAAAACTTAATAATGTCTGCTTCAAGGTGGGCATTTGAAAGGTTGTATAAATCCAGTATAGTAACAAAAAAATAAAGCATTATCTGAATTGGGTAATACCTAGTTATAATATAGAAGAATTGCATAAGGTAATAAATTATTGTATGTTGCTTATTTGCAATTAATTAATTAACACAGACTATTATGATCATGATTAGGAAATATTATCACATTTGTATTTGTAGCAAATATTTATGTCCATATAAATATTATAGTTTGATTATGTATATCTGATTATGTGTGAGGTGATTATAAAAGAGTATGATGAATGGTTTGCATGGATGTTTTTTTGTAATTGTAAGAATGTAAAAAAAACCAAATGTGTGAGTAAAGAAAAGCAAGCTGAATTAATTTAAAGCAGCACTCGATATTTTTTCTGCCTTCAAACTGTATTTTCCACATTATTTTGGTGGTACAACAACTCACAAAAGGTTCAGTTACACTTGAGTCATCACTAGAGTGCCTCTGTGTCCTTCCCTGTCACCGTGTAACTTCATTGCATGGGTAGGTGTCCCAAAAGAAAACTACAAAATTAGACTGCTTTATGGCATATGTCACATCCCACATTTACCTTGAGAAGATGAGGCAGGTAATCAAAGGTTCGAGTGAGGGAAAGCTACAAGTAAGCTAATGGTCATGACTGAAGCAGTGAGAAAAACAAAGAGGGTGAGGATGTTATCCGAAGAGTCAAAGAAAAGAAAGCATGAAAGGATAAAATAAGATCAGTAGTCTCCTGTCTTGTCTCAGGAAGTTTACTGTTATCAATATGGCTTGTCAACAAATGTGCAAGTATTTTTTTACGATAGTTGTAACAAACAATACAGTTTCTTGACTTTAGGGGAACCCCGTGGGCAGAAACTTATCTTGTGTTGCTTTAATTGTCTTGTAAAAAGGGGGTGGGAGTCTTTAAATTATACTTCTTCCCACTCCTTTTTGAGCGCCCAAAATTTTGTCTGTCTGTGTCGTATTATTCTTTATTTGAAGATGGTATGAGCTGGAAATAAAAATAACTAATTACTGAAAGTTATCTCTAAATTGTTACTCAATTTTCCATCACTTTCCCCCTCCAGGTCCAAGAGATCTTTGGAAAAGAAAGAAGAGCCCGTTCCATCTCCCTCCATATCTGGTCCTCAGCGGACCCCCAAAACGGAGCATCCGAGTCGGAAGAGGACAGTGAGTCAGTCCTCCACCTCGTTGTCCAGCGGGGCGGGGAGCGTAAAAGAGGGAAGCCACAGCACCAAGGGCAGCTCCACCTCCAAACACAGGAAAGGAGAGGACAAGGGCCGCAGCACTCGTGAAAGCAAGGTGAGTGCAGAGTAACCTTATCGCAGGGCATTTGCTGTTTGTGTAAATTCCTGGCAACAAGCATCGTGGATAGTCTGAGCACACTCTTTCATCATATTTGCCATCTGTGCAATGTGGTTCTCCTGGGGAACTTAAATCACAGAGCAAGTCAAAAACAGTATGAACAACACGGTGCTGCTGCTGTCGAAAGGAAGGAAAGTCGGTGCTGAAGAATGCTGGTTGAGGAGTACTAATGTATGCCTTGTGTATTTATATTGTGTCCAGCTCGTCTCTCTTTTGTTTTCCATACCCAGTACCCAAAACATTTCTCCCAGACTCTTTCACCTTTTCCTCCATTTTTATCATTTTCACTTCAAACACCAGCCTCCTCCTTTCCATGAAACTTTATTCCCTCTCGCTTGCCGTCTCTGCAGGAGAAATCCTCAAAAGGCTGTGATAACCAGCTGGCTGTGCCTCCGCTCTCTACGGACGGCTCCAAGTCTCAGAGATCCAAGCTGGTGTTTGAGGACAGGTAAGAGCAGCTCTTTCCACCGTGGATAAGTCTCAGTGGGATATGTCGAAAGAAGTGCCGTGGGGATCTAGGGTTACCTTTGATGCATAAAGCTGTTGGAGGTTTGCAAGGTCATGAATAGATGTGCCAGCATGCAAGAAAGATGATGTAAATTTCCATTTTAAAGGCACACTATCGGAAGTCATTGTCCTTTTCATGCCACAGTAAAGAAGCGCGTAGTCTTGTCTCTTATTTTTGTGTCTGAGGTTGATTCAACACACAAACATTGTATTCAGTTAGCTAACAAAAGCTAACAATTGTGCTCAGTGATGTTTTTATTAGTTTAAGTTTTTCAAATCAATCAATCAGTCAATCAATTAAATTTTATTTATGAAACGCCACATCATAACAAAAGTTGGCACTTTACATTTCGACCAGGTCAAAACCAGACTCTTAAACCAATTCACAGAAACCCAACAGAATCCCCCAGTAAGAAACGCATGGTGACAGTTGAAGGAAAAACTGTCTTTTAACAGGAAAAAAAACCTGGGGCAGAACCCGACTCTGGAGGATAGTTGACTGACATGACCAGCTGGGTTAAAGAGAGAGAGGCTTAAAAGGACAGAGGGATTTGGGGAGGGGGACACACGGATGCACAACAAACTGAACAACAACTGTTAAAAACTGGAGCTGCTGTAGCTAGTTTAACTATCAGTAACTAGTACAAATACCCATAACTGCTAATACTACTACTCCAAATGCAAGTACTAACAGTGATATAGTACCACTGCAGTGAAACCTCTACCATATGATAAACACTATCACAGCTGCATGGATAAATGAATAATGACAATAGAGGCACAAGAAAAGTAGGATCCGGGGAGGATCCAAGGGAAAAAGATGATCCAGGGAAAACCTGAGAGGACAGAAAGCACAGAGACTCCAGAGAAGAAGTCTCTGTGCTTTATACTTTAAGTTTTTGTGCATGGAGGAAATAGTGAACACATAGGCTACGTTCAGACAGTGGGTCTTAATGCACAATTTGGATTTTTTGGTGAAATCCAATCTTTTTGTGTGCTCGTTTATATTACACATTAAATATGACTTCTATCAGTTTTAAGTATGAGCTGAATGTGACCCTGAAGTGACCCGCATGCACAAAAGAGGTCCTGACATAATGCGTGACCATGCAGGCACGCACTGTGTTTACGGAAGTAAATATGTTTTTCCCACTGCTACTCTTAATGGGATACAGAACGTTTGTCACATTTCACTTGCGTAAAGGTCAGATAAATGCAACCTGGCCGTTCAGACTGAGGTCACATAGCAAAATATCAGATTTAAGACCACATATGAAGGTGGCCTGGGTCAGATTTAAAAAAAAATTGGATTTGTGCTGTTCAAACTAGGGCTGCACCATATTGGAAAAAACTGAAATTGAGTTGTTGGGGGTTTTTTTTGTTTTTTTTTTTAATCTTGCGATATATATTGCGATATGAAAGAATCCCCAGGAGGATATAATATCTGTGTGGTGCTGATGTAAATGGTCAGATAAATTAGTTACCTCTCATTTTGATTACAGGTGTAAGACACCGTCAACACAGAACACACATTTCAATATCATCCTTCTTGTTGCCAAAATAATTACAGATAACTGACATTGCTTTTCTTTTTTTTCCACCAAGTCTGTGTTTTTGATGATCTTCCTCTTGTTCATTGCTCATTTTTCAGTGTTGTTTCAATGTTCAAACTAATTAAGAACAATTGTGATTGGTGGATCACTGCTTACAGTGTGTGTCAGGTAAACTTGAAATCAGATGAGACCATGTTGAGTTCTTTTGCCTACTACATTGCAGGATCTGCGATATGACTATTGCACACATGTACATTTCAGTGACAATGCTCAAAGGATATATTGTGCAGCTCTAGTTCTAACTGTCTTTAACAAATCGGATTCAAGTCACTTATGGGCAAAAATTTGTATCTGGGCCAAATTTGCCTGCAGTCTGAAAGTAGCCATAGTCATTGTTTCTACTTATGTTGTTTTTTAAAGAACACAGAAAATCAATAATGTTTTCAATTTTCAGTGATTCAGAAAAGTAAGCATTTGTGTTTTTTTGACTAATTTCAGAGTCCATTCAGCAGATCACTACTTACAAGAGGCCAAGAAACTTAAACACAACGCAGATGCACTGGTAAGAGCCCAAGCTTAAAGACTACAACTGCATTACCTATGTTTGAAAGAGACTTTAGTTTTAATAAACGATAATAGGAGAGGAATAAATAATTCAAAGGTTGTCCTTGTGAAATGTTGTAATAGAACAATGATGGTGCAAACCTGTTGCGAAGTGTTCAAATGTTTTTATGTCCCTGTTCTTTTACAGTTGGATCGTTTTGAAAAGGCAGTGTATTACCTTGACGCTGTGGTATCTTTTATTGAATGTGGTAATGCTCTGGAGAAGAGTGCCCAAGAGGCTAAATCTCCGTTCCCCATGTACGCTGAAACTGTGGAGCTTATCAAGTAAGGACAGGTTTAATTAGCCGAATCACTGCCACACACCCTCTATCTTTAAAGTATGGCCAGTGGTTTAATGTTCTGTTCATCTCCCTCTCACCACCAGATACACTATGAAGTTAAAAAGCTACATGGCCCCAGATGCTACTTCAGCAGACAAGAGGCTCGCTGTGCTCTGGTGAGTATGTGGTCTGACATGTAGACATGGACTGTTTCAACTGTATGTTTCCCCCTGAGCCCTTAGCTTTAAACAGTCAAATCCTGCCTGTTTCACTGTGGATTTTGGTAGAAACACCCCCCTCCCTTTATTTAATCTGTTGCTAATGGCACTGCTCTCATCTTCTCAAATTGCAGGTTATTTATTTAACCTTTTTTCAACATCATTTTCTCACTTCACAGCCTTCGATGCCAGTCTCTCCTCTATCTGCGGTTGTTCAAGCTAAGGAAAGACAGTGCACTAAAATACTCCAAAACACTTACTGAACACTTAAAGGTACTTAAATCACATTCTTATGAGCATGCCTTCAGAAGTGATGGAACCCACTGTGATTTCTCTGACTGTAGTTTTTATGAATATGTACCTCACTTACACTCTTTGTACATAATGTTCTTCCCTTTTATTTTATTTGACAGAATTCTCTGAGTAACACCCAGGCTCCCTCTCCTGGAATGGGAAAGTAAGCCATGTTGTTCTTTGCTTTCCACAGATTAAATGAACTGAAATGGAAACATCTGTTCTTTATACATGTAGATCATCAAGACAAAAACTAAGAATATTTAACTATTGAGTCACACTGATCAGTAGTTACATGACCAGTGTGACTCAATAGTTAAATGTTCTGAGTCACACTGGTCAGTAGTTACATAACTTGTGGTATCTGTAATAATTTACTATTACAGATTTGGGGGAGTTATTGTTTCTAAGAATAACCCTATACCATTGTTTTGAGCGTGTGTTAAAATGCATGTCTGTTTCCGTTTGCCGTTGCAGTAAGGCAGCGGGCATGCCCTCTCCGGTGTCTCCCAAACTGTCTCCGGGCACTGCCGGCGGATACTCGGCGGTCAGCAGCAGTAGCAGTGGCAGCTCTTCAGTGACCATACCCCAGCGTATTCACCAGATGGCAGCCAGTTATGTCCAGGTTACCTCCAACTTCCTGTACGCCACAGAGGTCTGGGACCAGGCAGAGCAACTATCCAAGGAGCAGAAAGGTACACATGGAAACAGGGTCGGATTTATTGGCAAACATACAGTCACGGAAAATATTATTAGACCACCCAATTTCTTGTTCATTTTAATGCCTGGTACAACTAAAGGTACATTTGTTTGGACAAATATAATGATAACAACAAAA
>JAPTGZ010000007.1:6056718-6079220 GCA_029814645.1 Fowleria isostigma | reverse complement strand
CAATATGGTTCAATAATCACAGTGGAGGCATCACCAAACTCTGATTCAAGCATAACCCATTTTAACCATCTAAGTGCCTGCTCAACCATATGGTTTATCACATTTTGAGTCCCGATATATCAATAAGTGTCTAACTTATCTGAACCTAATTGAGAAAGATGAAAATTACTAGACATTTTGACTGTTTTTGGTAAAACTATGAAAGATATGAATACTTTTTTGGCATATCATAGTATAAGAGGACTTCCTCAACATAATTAGAATATTTGATACCACCAAAAACCTTAAATTAGATATGAAATATTTTTCTAAAAACATGCTCAACCAAATAGTTGAGTCGTCGCTATTTGGTAAGTAGAACAATTAAGCCAATATAAAATAATGGATTATTTGTTATTAAATCAAAACCTCTTCACCAGTTGCTGCAAATATTAAACAGTTAGTGGTAGTACATCAGGACTATGTTGAAAGAATTAACTTATCAAGTCATTTTTGGCACTTTCCCAGTTGATTTTTTTTTTTTTATTACGGTTAAAAAAACAAAATCTAGAAATTACTCATCCAAGGGAATAAGAAATGCAGACAAAAAATGTAATCACGTTTTTCTTGGTGGGGTAGTTAATGACACTAATGGCTATCTTCTAAATTGTATTAATAATGCTCTAAAAAAAATAAATAAATAAAAGTCCTGCAGAATCCAGTATTAGAAACATATCAGATTCTCTACAGGTTTTATTAAAACATCAGAACTAAATCTAAAATACTGTCAAGTGAGTATTTAGGGCAGATCAAGGCAGGAATGCAGAGCTTATTAGAGTGTGACAGCTTGTCTTGGTCAGCTACAGATTTTAGACACTAGTGTGAACACTGCCCAGCAACACACAGCCACAGTTTTCTCTCCTCCATACACAAAGACAAACTGGATCTCCCTGTTGTCTTTTTTTCTGTGTTTTGCGCACATACACACATTGGAGGAATAGCAGGCGCTGGTAATTACACTGCATGGCAACCCAGCTTTCCCTTTCCCTTGCTACTAGATGCTTTCCTCTGTCAGTTCTCAACACCAGACCACTTCCACCTTTTCAAAACCACCTTCCTCCCTGTCACCGTTTCACGCAGAGGACAATAAGAATGATGTTTTTCAGGTTCTGTGGGAGACTTAAGTCCAGGAAGGAAGTCGTAGTTTAGCGTTTGTCCATTTGTAATCCTTCTTTTCTCTCAGTGGTACAATTTTCGACCGGTCGAACCTCAAGCAAGAGTAATATTTGCTTGTGATCCTCATCAACAAAAGGAAAAATGTGAGTCTACCTGATCTAGGTGACGCTACAACAGGAGGAGAAACTCTAGCACAATGGCTTTTCGAAATATTTTCATTTGTCTATCTGCCAGCTTGTGGTATCTGCAGATCATTCTTATTTTTCATCCCACAGAGAACAGGATGGCGTTGCTTTGTATTTATTAGGGTTTTAGCTATTTTGGAAGTTGCTTGCTGCTTGCATGTTATTTGCCGTCGTTCAATCCCAAGCTACTTTTTTTGACGTTGCAATATGAATGAACAGACTGTGACATTTATGAACAAATAAAACAAATCCCCTGGCTATTTTTGTCTTGAGTGTACAAGAAGCAATAGAAGCACACTGATATATCATTGTAATTTCAGACTTGTTGTTAAAATACCCCAAGTCAGTAATATGACTCATGTTTTCTTGGAGGTTTTATTAGCACAAAGGTCAGTGGAATGATTTTAATCCTGCCTATTTAGCAGAATGTGGTCACTTTAGGCAAAGACTGCTTAGCTTGGAATTGAATCTCCACTTTATTATCAGTCGAGTCATTATGTCTGTTTGCACCTTTTTTAACCATTAGGGTAGAGCGGGGGAATTATGCCAGTTTGTACTCAAAGCGACTTTAAAGTGAGGCCATTAGTTATTCCTCAAACAAAAGTATGTACATATATTTCAGGATGTGGTGCATCCCTGGGAACAATAACTTTGGACCTGAAACAAAGTGTTTAGGAAATATTGCTTTTGGGAAAAAAAAAAAAAAAAAGGTCTCATGGCACAACTTGCCCCTGGTGTGGGGTAAGTTATGCCAATGAATACTGAAGTAAAAGAACATTTTAATCTCATAAACTAATAATATATAAAAGCAAGACAAATTCTATGAAAAAAAATAATTTAAGGTTTATTCGTTTATTTTTACCCTATTAAACTATTGGCATAAGTCATATTTTCTAGTGTCTAGATTCCTGTTGACATACATGGAACGCTATCTGTCAATTGTGTAAAATAAAGTGACTTTGGCCAATTTCTCAACATCCCACTGTGACTTAGGCTCTTTAATAACATAATGCAAACTCAACTCTAAAAAAATAAGTGTTGTGTCACTGGAACAACTTAACCCAGACCTTTTGGCACAAATGACCCAAGTCCCCCCATTTTGAAAAACTAGCATAATCCAGCAGTTTAGAGCTAACATCATGCTAACTGTATAAACTCATTGTGTATTCTACTCAAGTACTAAAACACTTGTCTATAATTGTTCAGACACAATTTAAAGAAAAAAAAAAACAAACTGTACATAGAACTTTTACTTTGAAAGGCAAAAAAATAGTTTTTTGAGCTAAAATGTACTTACCTCTTATTCTGTGTCTCCTTTTTGCATAATGAGTAAATTGAATGACTCTTCAAAAATATGTGGTCACATGACCAATTTCTTCTATGGTTTTCTAGAAACAAGGGGTGGCACTACTTCCCCACTGGCACAAATCACCCCACTCTCCCCTATCACTGTTGTCAGCTGTTGTTTCTGTTTCTGACAAAGTATTTCTTATCCCATTTGATAACCAGAGGACATAACTGGTCCATTTAGCTTCTTGGTCAGCGGTCTGGAGTTCTGTCAACCCATTGTCTCATTTCATCAGCACTTAGCTGGGCTGCTTTGGGCTTGCTGGCTGCTTGGCCGACTACCATAGCATCATTCATTATAGACCCCAGATTGCCCCCTCGTCTCTGTTTTCTTCTCACATTTTTCACTTTTTTTAAGTCGTCTCCTGTGTGTCCTTTTCAGCAGCCTTTCCTCATCATCTCCATCATCTCTTTGTGTTGTTTTTTTTTTTTCTTTTCTGCCCTCTCCGTCCCTGAGGAGCTGGTGATCCAGTCCTGTGGCTCCTCAGTGAAGGTCACTCTGGAAAACATACGCAGCAAAAAGACAAGGAAACCTAAAGAATTTAACACCCCCACCATCCTTCATGTCTACATTTTCTTACATGTAATCACCCCCCCTCTCCAAACTACAAAACCCAGACAACTCATCATCCGTTTCTCATTCATTAGTTTGGTAAATTTAATGTTTAACAAAATGTGTCCTCACCTGACGCCTCCTCTGCCAGCCAGCATCAGATTTATTTAAGCATATGGTCTTTACATTCTTACGGTGCTTAAGGCTAACTCTCTCGTCTTTAGACCATGATACGGTACTTAGCACTGTTGCCAGGCAAAAAGTGGTCATGAGCTTATCCTTGTTTACGCCACTCTGTTAAAAGTTAACTCTTGCCATTGAATTTGGGGATCACAGGTAATAATGTAACTTCAGTGAATAAAGACTATACAATCAATGGACACATGTTAAATTTTAGGAGAGATTACAGTCATGAAGTGTATAATTATTATATCACTAAGCAGCATTAACTATGACTTTAAATTTAAGCCACTGCAGATGTATCCTAAAGTGGCATAGTACTGATTGCTGCTAGATAATGGCTCAAAAAAATCCCAAATCCACTTGATTTGGAACCTAAAATAAGTAATCTTGTGATCCATACCCTCTGTTAATAAGAGCTTGGGCCAGATGAGCTTAATATAATATACAACAACTTGCTTGCTAGCCTGTTGTTGGATTTTCTAAGTTTGTCTTTATTAAATAGGAAAACATCTTAATCTCTGTTTCAGTAACAAGATCAGGAAATGAATGGGTGGCACAATGCTTGATTAAGTTACCATTTTACTGAGTCATTTAGCCACCACTTAGCATCAGATAACCCTTGACCACTTGGACTCCCATAGCTTTGTCCTTCTTGTCTTGATATAGTAATTTCTTAGGGGTGTAACAGGGGTGCTCCATAACTATCAAATACAGAATAGTGATGTAAATTTCGGCTCTTGTCATTGATCCAGTACATTTGGCCCAGTTCACCTAGAAGAGTCGACTCTTTTGTCTCTAACTCCTCTTCATTTGACCACTTTTCCTCTTTCTAATTTAGTCTAATTTGGCACTGTTTAGGCTTGTGATATGTGTACATATATATAACTGAAACTGTTTGATAAATTTGTTGTACTGAAGTTAAATTACATGTTCCGATATTAAATTGTTGTAGCCTATGGTCTTACTGCGGTTACATACTTAATGCTCTGAAACCACCTAATGAACCTGCCTGCTTACTTGTTAAATTACTGTCACAAAAAAAAAGCTGTGTAAGACATAAATGTATTAGAACACTTCCAGACACTGCTTCTTTTCATTCTTATTTTCTTTGCACCATACTCCTCTGGCCTTCCTGCTCCTCTGGAGTGTTTTGTACGCACAGCTTTGAGTGAACTGCGTAGCCCCCACCCCCCACCGACCCGCTCGGTGGTATGATCATTCTGTCTTGCAAAAGTAAAATAATGCCTTGCTAATGGGATTCAGCACACATCGTTCACTTTGAAGTGCTAGCTCTATGTACAGCTTGTTCACGAACGACACATGACTAATACCGAAAGTGAAACTTAGCAGGTTTCGAACGTCCATCCCTGCTTCTATGCAGTGCAACACAGCGCGGCAGAACCCATTCTGCCACGCAGTGACGTGCTTTGCCCGGGTGTTTGCGTTCTTCACATAAGCTACATGTATTTGTTCAGTAACCATCCATATTGAACTGAAGGCCTTATACCACAACGGTTCATACAAACGAGTGCACCGTTACACCCTTATCATTTCTGGCTCCAAAAATTCAACATGGCGACCATCAAATTCCAAACTACTGACTCTAGAATGCCAGTTGAGAAATTAATGGATGTAGTTTTTATTCCATCCACTAATTATCAGCAGTCTGTCGTTTCACCCCTTGGTTTCTCTCAGCCCCACTCTCATATTCAAATATGTCCACTTCTGACTCTAAAGTCAACATGGCAACAGCCAAAATTACCAAATTTGAGGCATAGACAAACAAATGGCTAATAACATCTTTGCACATATAAATTCAACAGACCAATAGAGATGCACTTTGTCTCCCTGTATGTCTGACTTAACTTCAGTCCTATTAGTGTACTACAAAAAGTTTCTTAGATGAAATGAGGTGCAAATGGATGCAGTGCTAGTTAGCACTTGTGCATGAACTGTGCATAATAAGAATGATGCTCATTTCCATAAAGGTAGCATTCATTTATCACACAATGAGGTTCACATTTGCATAAAGTAGGGGTGTTTTTAATCTTTGTGATAAAGGGATCATCATCACTGTGCTGCAATTACTGTGCGACTACTTGGATTAATCATCACCTTTATATCCATGGAGTGTCTTGCTCCTGTAGCAGTTAATGACTAGCTTTTGTGTAACTTTTTACAGTTCATCATTGACAGAGACGCTCTTAAACATGAAGAAATGTAAAAGAGAGTGGAAGTAAGAATACTGGTGTAGGATTGTTGGTCTTCGTAACTGTTTTTTGGGTGGAGGCTGGGAGGTCACCCATCCACTAACCAGCCCCTCCACCATTACCCCCTCCCCTCTTTTCCTCTCTCCTCCCTCCTGCCTTGGCCAGTCTCCATGTGCCGGGCTCAGGGCCTTGGGAATGAATGGCGCCCAGGCTCTGCTCCGTCTTTGAAGCCAGCCAGGAATGCGAGGCCTCTTTTTTGCCCCTCTCTCTCTGTTGTTCAGGCAGCCGGCAGCACTAGCAGCTATCTGCCGCAGTGAAATATTCCCTCCGCTGCTCTCATTGTGCACCGGAGAGCCGGACGTCATCGGCTGGCCAATCAGTGGCTCCCACTAGGCAGCCTCGGGTCTCAGTGGGGGGAGAAGGGACTCACTAGAAGTCTTCCCTCTAATATCTGGCTCTCCTGGTTACTCTGTCCGGCCCCTCTTTAGAGGAAGAAAGATGATCTGAATCAGAGCAGAAAGCACTTGGCAAATTCTTGTTTAAGTTCAAACGTAGGACGAGTAAGCCACTCTCAGATGGAAGTGTGGAAGGTCAGCACTGTGGACATAAGGACGGGGTGAGTTTTTTCATTTTCTTTCTTAGTGGTGCTTTTCTGAAGTGGTAAAACTTTCATCCGAAGTGATCTTGAAGTAGCTGATCAACGAGCAGTCCCCAGTCTGCCTCACTGTTATAACTGTTGATCCAGCCATTCAGCTAGTGTTTTTGCTGCTGTCATTGTTCGCCTCTCTTGTCTTGTTGTTGTGGTTTGCGTGTGAGGGTATTTGTCTGGGGCCGGTCACCCTCTGCCTCACCCTCCCTCCCTCCTCCTTCCCCTCTTCCCTCTCTAGTCTCTGTACATTTTGTCACTGCCTGTCCCCTCCATCACTTCCACTTGAACGCTCCCCTGTTTGGGAGCCTCTTTCTGTTCGCAGAGGGAAGAGGAGGGCTCGCACACACAGACACAGCACAGATCAGAAGGCCCTTCATAAACACACCGAGTCCCCTTTAATACTGTAGTCCCAAAGACTCTTGGGAGGTGGGTTTTGTGTGTATGCAAAACGACCACCAAGGATGAGCTTTGATTTTGTTTTGTTTCTAGTTATGATTTATCGGTGATCATCAGCCTGGCTTCTATTCAATGAAAATCCCACAACACAAAAGACAAAACTGTCTTAAAACCCACATCTTTGCACGTGTAGGGGTGGCCTTCTTGTAAACTGCAGTATACGAGTTGGTCTCAGATGGTTGGCTTGTCTTTGTTTTATTGGCTACATTGACATTTTTCTATGCATGACAGGTATGTAGCTTCATGAACACATTCAGGTCTTGGGAGAAAGAGGCCTACATTCAGTCTGTTATTAAACTTCATTATAAACCTGAACCTATCATTAACCTGCAGCAGCTAGTTGCTGTTGGGGATTGACTTTAATAACAGCTATTGAGGAGAACCATTGCAAAAACATTTAATTTAGTAAAATATAACTCAGTATGAGGGTCAATTTATTCCAAAAATGTGCTTTAACATCACAGAAGTAACCCAAGTATAAATTATTTACCTCTACAGTATGAATGCTCTTAGTGTTTAATTTTTGCTGTAGTGATGTGTGCAAACATTTTATAGGTTTATTTTGCTTTTATTATATCTCTCTGGGAAGTCTCTGGCAATAATTTTTACAGCACAGAGTAAGAATTATCACCATGTAAGGCTGCCAGGAAACAATAATAAAGTCATCAGGTACAAGGAGTTCAGTGAAAGTTAATTTAGATGAAAGTGGTGCATCCTTTCACATATGTATACCAACTAATATATTGAAAATACTGAGCTGACTTTATAAAGTCAAGTCTTTACCAGTCACAGTGCTGTACAAGGCATTATCCCTCCGTCACATGACTAATCCCTCTATGTTTCTTTAGTTCAATATAGGATTCCTAAGATTTTTCATGAGTGTGCTGCAACGTGCTTCGCTGACCTCAAGGCCTTTAATTAGAGGCCTTGGTGCAGTGCAGCAGGCAGGCTCCTTCAACAGGTGGTTAACTGCACTGACCCACAAAACCAAGATGCTGTAAACTGAGGAAAAAGAATAGCTTGTTTCACAAAACACTGTTGGTACTGTAGCCTGAGGGTGACACTAGTTGACTTTATTTTACATAAGGCAAGGTCAAATATTGCCTGTGCAGTACGGTAGAATAAAGTAGAAATCCCATAGCTTATGTTGTAATTTAATGCTTAAATCATTATACTAACGTTATATAATGGAATTAATTTTTTTTTCTTTTTTAATATAGTATCTGTTAAAGTATGTGTAAAATCTGAAATGGAATAGAGTAGGATACATCATTTGGGTAAAATCCCAAAGAAATAGGAGGAGAGGTAAAATGATTGTTCCCTGAAGCTGCCCTATACCGATCAACATATGCAATTTTAATCTGCTTTGTCAGTGTAGGAATCTGACCTAGAAATGCCTGGCAACGCTTTGACTTACTATCACCTTAAGTGATATTTCTTTCCCACAGAGGGTTTTATTAACATGTTTGATTGTCTTTCATGTGTTTGCTATAGATGAGATATGGTTACGCCAAGTCAACAATCTAGCACAAACATACATTCTGCTGTTACGAAGCAGTTAAAACAGCTGTGTAAACAGTTGTTTGGTGATGCCTACAAAAAACCACGTGATTTATTGAGTATCGGTCCTTCATGTGGAAATATTTCCAGTTTCCAGTTGCCATTTGACCACCCATATTTAGTCTTTTTCACACTTGAGCAGCCTCATGGCCTAGTGCAGACTGTGACTAAGATTTTCATCCTGATTAACCAGTCTGTGCTGTGTTTGTGTTTGTTTCCACCAGGAGCTGCTAACCAGACCATGTCAAGAGGTTTTAAATAAACAAAAAAGGAGGCGCAAACATGACCTAATTTACAACAAACGTGAGGGAACACCAAGAGCACATGTGATGGTGGTAATTTTGCCAGTTTCACCCACAAGACAAACATATGCATCAAAGCACTCGCAGGTACGCCACATTTACCAACCCTGCCCTTCCCTTCCTGCCATCTACCCCAGTCCTCCATGGATTCCTACAACTTCCACTTTGAGAGAATGAGCAACATAGACCTGCATCCTCTGAGCCTTCCTGTCAGCCGGCTCTCCCCAGCCAAGTCTAGCAGCAGCATCGTAGATCAATTTGCCCACCACCAACACGGCAAAGGAGACTCTGCCTACAGCTCCTTCTCCGGAGGGTCTACTGCCCCAGACTACCCCTCCCCTTTTCTATCAGACGACCTGCAGTCCAGCTCTTTCAGCCACTATGCTGATCTTAAGTATGTAAAGTCGTTTTACCATCCTAACCAGGTTCTGCAGTCTGATTCAAAGACCATGGACCAGCTCTATCGCTCTGTGGAAGCGATTTCACAGCAGTATCGTCACAATAACAACTCCGTTCACCACCCCAACCACAATGGCAGTGACAGTCTCCACACAAACAACAAAACACTCTCTAAGCAAGAGTTGCCTGTAGGAAGTACTTCCCAAAGTGCTTACCCTCCCATCCGTCCTCCACCAATCCCAGCACGCTTGGATAGTTTCATAGCTACAAAAAACTTGGAGAACAGTTGGGCCCATCACCACGGCACTGACTCTCAGTCCCAGCAACCTCAGCCACAACCACAACAACATAGACACCACAGTCAATCACAGCCCCATACCCAAAAGTCTGAACCAGCCAAGTCGGATTCAGTTAGTCCTGGCCTCAAATCTGAAGTGTACGGAGTTTGGAGGGGCTCTCAACAGCAGCTGCCACCGAGTTACCGCCCCCATCTCCAGCAGCATGACCAGACCACGGTGCAAATGAACCCAGAATACCTTTTCATCACTGATAACAAAGCTGGGTCTGAGCAGCAAAAGTCAACAAATGTCTTAAGCCAGTCTCCTCCCCGAGGCACAAACCAGCCTGAGCATCTGAAACCCAAACAGACAACAAGTAGTAATGGAGATCATCACATCAAAAACAGAAGCGGCACTAGCCATCTTGAGAGTCAGCGCAGAAGGGCACACTCTGCTCACGACTGGCTTGGTTCGGAGCCAACACGAGCATCTAGCCCCTGGAATGTTGGACAGAGTTTTATCAACAGCAGCATTCAACATAAAGGCCAGTTCTACTTTGTCACTGGTGTATGTAAGGCGTCTGATTCTGTGTCTGAGGCTGGGAGTGAGGGCACTAGTGTGGTGGAAGCACACAAGCTCAGAGACAAAGAAAGATGTCACAGCACAATGGAAAATTTGTTCAGACCTCTGCAAGAGAGTCCCCGCACTTTAACTGAGCAGATTTCAGATGAGAGAGAAACTTTCTTTCCTAAATCACAGTGCAAGAACCCAAACAACAGAAGCCAGGATGAAGAAAATCACAGACCATCTCTGATTTTGACCAAGTCCTCTCGAAGCTTTGACGCCCTGGAGGAAATCGACATGATTCAGAATCGAGACATTGGCCGTCACACTGCAAACAACCCTATATTCTACTGTGGACCTTTAAACACACAAACAAAGGAGATCTGCACCCCGGTCAACAATGAACAGCCCAACCACCATAAGAGGGAGGAGCAGGCAAAGAGAGTGAACCGACAGCCTTTGGGTGATGTAGCCAGTGAGAGGATAAACAAAGAAACAACCCCACTTCTGTACCACCTCACCGGAGCAAGTAGAGCTGGTTTTAAGCCTAAAAAGGATGCTGATTTCAACACAAAGGGCAAGGAAGCTGTTCTTAACAAGGCAAATCCTGTGGATGTCACTGTTAATGACAGTGAGAGACATCCACAAGTTGAGTCAAGCAAGAACGATCGAGGGGATGTCACCAATGTCGCTTGTAACACTCTGGATGATTCATTTAAGAAGTACTACAAAGAGAAGCTGAAGGATGCCCAGTCAAAAGTCCTAAGGGAGACCTCATTTAAAAGGAGGGATCTACAGCTGTCATGGCCGCACCGTATCAGACAAAAACCTGAACTGAGGCCTACAGTTATTCACTCTTTCTCTTCATCACAAGACTCAGAGACTTCGACAGACACACTCACCCCCTCTGTGACCTCTGAGGAGACGGAGAAGGGAAGCATTAAAGAGGAAATTAATGAAGAATGTAAGAAAGAAGTGGACAAATGGAGTGAAAAGGAAAATGGCAGGTCTGTAAATGTGGCCCAACCCCAGGTGGCTCGCATCGGTGGCAGGAAACGCCTGACTCAAGAGCAGAAGAAGATGTACTACTCCGAACCAGAGAAACTCAACCAGCTGGGTGGTACACCCAGTCACTCTACCTGTCACTCCTTTGGCAATGAAAGTGAAAATGTCTTTGCTGTTGAGCATGAGGGAGAGGAGCATCTTCAACAGGGAGAGCAGGGACTAGTAGCAGCACGGAGAAAGATGTTTGAGACAAGAGGTCGGGCTCTTTCAGCTTCCAGTGCATCAAAAACCAACCTGAAACATCTTCAACACAAAGCATTGGTGGAGTATATGGAGCGTAAAACAGGCCAGAAGGTTGCAGAGCCACAGCAGCCAGCACCCCAGTTGCCCCCACCAACCAGACAGAGGCACTCTCTGGGGGAGAAGCCCTTTGACTGGGGTCCTAGGCCTCTGTCAGGAAATCATGAGAGCAAAAACACCAAGAAGAAACTTCACCGACCCCACTCTGCCGGACGCATCCTTGATTCCTCTACCAGCTCCATCAGGTACAAAAGAAAAGAACAAAGTACATGTTTGTTTTGTGATTGATAAAGGTCTGATTTTTGTCATTAAATTTCTCTTCTATTTTCACAAACTAGGTATGCCCAGTTCTTCTCAGCACAGTCGTGTTCAGGCCAATCTTCTGGTCAGTCTTATCAACCCAAATGGAGAGAGAGCCGGGGTCCATCTCAGGGGAAGTCAGCCTCTGTGGAAAGTCTGTTGGACCAGCCTGAAACACACAGTTTCTTCAGGAACAGATCCACCTCCACACCCCATGCATTTCAGGTAAGTCTGAGTATACATATATATATATGTGTGTGTGTGTGTGTGTGTGTGTGTGTGTGTGTGTGTGTGTGTGTATACATATATAATATATGAGCCAGTTTCTCAAAAATAGAGCCTGACTAAAGCTTTAATCTACACATTCAATGCAACTAGATGTCTTTGTATGTTTATTGCACAAAGTTGTTCAGTTCTGGATTAATTTGTTTGATTCTTAGTAAATGAAGATCTGTTCTCTTTACTAAAAAAAAAAACCAGGCTGATTTTGCAGCTGTTTTTAAACAACTTTCAGGCAGTATTTTAACAAGTACAAAATATTTTCAGGTACATTATGAAAAAAAAATAAAAACAGGCAAAAACAGTATGTTTAATTTTTCCGTCAGGCTCAAAATAGTCTAGACTTTAAAAACCTCTCTATTTCCATAATGTTATTAATTTACAAATTATAACTTGCTTTTTTCCTCTCTCTTATCAGTGTATTAGTTAGCTTTGAGGAAGAGTTGCTAACATTTTAGGCTTCAAATCAGCCAGACTTAATTTTTTTGTTAAAGTGTGCAACTTAAGAGAAACATTGAGAAAGTAGTTCTATAGACCCAAGAAAAACTACTGGCAGAAAGATGTCAAGTTAATCTTTTCACTTATTGTATCAGAATCGGTTTATTACATTAACTTCCAACTAAAACCTGCTTTGACCCTTGTCGCAAACTTTGTTATGCAAGCAAGGTACAACAAAATAGAGACAAGGACAAAAAGACACATTTGTTTCATGGAGATTTCCCATACTGTGATATTAATTTCACAGGAAACGTGTCATTGGAGTACCGGCATAATCATGCACGATTTTTGTTTTCCCTTTGATTCTCCTTCAGGCCTATGAATCTGAGCAGGATCCATTACTGGTGAACACTATGGAAACCTTGAGGTATGTACCGGCGCTGTAGACAAATTGGGACGTTTTTATTGGTTTTTGGGTCAGGAGGGTACTAGGTTAGTGATGTGTGCGCCGTAGCATGGACTATAAATCTCAACTTGATTCATTGTGGCACTGCAAAGTCACCACCCACCTGCACCAGCCAAGCAACATTCTGTAAAAGAACTATAGAAATCATCATTTGCAAGGAGTTGGCCTATTTCTGTTTCAGAAGTGATTGAAATATACGACTATATTATCATTCCCTAAAATTTATACATTTTCCACGGAATTTATATTTGTATTTGCTTTTAAAGATCTGTGTTTTAACAAAAAAAAAGTGTTTCTTTCGATCAGTGCCTTTGGCTTAATAAACTGATCCATATTCAAATGGGAAATGATGTGTATAAACATTTTAATACTGAATGTCTTTTGTAGTCTCCAGCAGAATCCTCCAGAAGAAAACTCAGTAAAGGCAGCTCCTGAGGGCCAACAGCGTGTCCGTGTGGTTGCACCAAGAGGGAAGTCCATGGAAGAGCTCGGGGCTTTAAAACTGGCAAGGCCATCAGCTCTGAGTAAGAGCTCTGAGCAGCTGGATCGACTTTGGAGGCATTCGACTGGGCCAGGGGAACCCGACAGGGACAAGAGGAGTATCACAGGGTTTCCGGCAGACATTCAAGGAGTCAAAGCCCAGGGGCAGGATAGAGGCAGGAAGAGCCAGTGGGAGTCGCAAGAAGCAGGGGAAGAACAAGATATTACAGAGAAGATCACTCAGGGACTTGTGCAAAACCAAACTCAGATAAAGTTCCCTCTGAAGCAAAACTCCGAACCAGTACCGAGCAGTGGGGAGGATGCCGCGCCTCTTAACACAACAGGAACGAGGAACAGGAGTCGGTCCACCTCCCCAGCCTCTTGTTCCTCTTCTCGGCTCAGGGTTCACTCGGGATCCCCAGCATCCCAAGGGCCTGTCACAGATGACTTTAGGTCCAGTAGTAGGCCACCTAGTGAGGCCTCTTCGAACCCGCCGTCTCCCAGAGATCAAGAAACCAGTGAGAGGGAGGTCAAATCCACCTCTTCCACCCCCACCCAGACAAAGCCTCCTTATGAAAACAGGCCTAGTTCCAGGTAAGATTACACACCATGTTAATGCAGCAGCGCAGTGTTCTTTTCATAATAACCTAACCAGTTTTTTTAGTTACATTTTGTGTACATTTTCAGCTTCAACACTTTTTTTTTTCATTATTTTGCTGTTTTACTTGCATGCATATGTTGATGTTGAAAAAGATTTTATAACAATTGTTGGGAAAGTTCTATCACTACATTTGTGAGAGGTTCAAATATTGGTAATTTTCTGACCGTAAAGAACAATTGAAAACCACAAATAACCATGAGATGTCTTTAGCTTTCCTTCAGAACTAAAAGTCAGCTTTTAAACATGAAAACAATATTGACTTGACATTTCCTGTAATGATTATATCATATCAACCAATACCAACATTTTTAGCACAGTCACTTTGTAACACAGCATTGGCGGTACTGACAATTTGGTTGCCCTATAAGTATGATTACTTAAGAAACAAGGTATGAAACTAAAAACAAACTGAGACAGAAAGAAAGAAAAAGAAACTAATTTACTTAAACTAACACTGCAAACTGGAGGAAGTACAAAAAACTGTGTGCCACCTGTGAGAATCACATTTTGGTCCAAAGTTGCTTGTTGCAGTGATGTTTTATTTCTAGTAATCTAAGTAATTTATTATTATGATTATGACTGTTATGTGGGTGTGGTGCCTCTCTGAAACACTTCATGATGCACATAATGGCAATGTTAGCACTGCCTGCAGAGCCTTAGAAACTCTTAAGAGTAGCAGTGTACGAAAATATCGGTTCCAGGATATATCACAGTATTTCATTTCACAACTGTATCGATGTTAAAAAGTACTGTATTGATTTTTTTTTTTTTTTTTAGGTATTTATTTAAAGCAGACATGGCAGAAGTTTATTTTTTGTTTTTCTTTTCTGTTTATATTTTTTGGGAATCCTGCGAGATCTTTTATTTACATATGCGTGTGTGTATTTTTGCACTGTTTTTGTATACAACAAAAGTAGTATTGTGATATTGTAGGTCATGCATGTAGTTTTTTGAACTTGATAAGACTGTTTTGTTAAATAGTGCTTATTTCAAACATCTTAAAAGCACTTTTTGCTGTCTGAAAGAGGTAGATGTTAGTTTTTCAGAAAATAATCTTTTAAAAAAAGAAGCAAAACAAACAAAAAAATACCACCTTGGCCACAGTATTGTGATATATTGCAATGTATCATTTTGTGATCCTAGTATTGTGATTTGTATTGTATGGGCAGATTCTTTCCAATACCCCAATTTCCCCCTACTTAAGATGCTGAATTCATTTATTGTAAAATAAGGTTTTAACTGCTATTAAAATGAATATACACCCTTTAAAAACACTTAACATTCTCCAAATTCTTGGTTCATTCTTTATCCGTCTTTTCTTCTTTGGCTTTGTGCCTTCCTTGATCCTCTTTTCTACACGATACACAGAAATGTGCAAAAAAGAGTACCACTGCAAGTTGTTAGAAGACTGAGTTGATTCCACTCTTATGAAGTTTCTGTTTGTTCAAAAGAACATGTGAAACCACATATTTTGAGATTTTATTTGCAGTGAAATTATTAATAGTTTAAAAAAATGACTAAAGACCTGCTTCCCAGGTTTTACGTAGATGTAAATATGTAAAATAAGTAGTAGTCCAGTGTGCATTTTATGGAAACTTAAAGCTGCCCAGAAACTGTCACTAGTGAAGTTAGCAGGTCTGTTTGATTCTGTGTGTATAATTCAGTTCAGGTCTAATTCCGCTCTCTTATTTGTTTCACTTTCAGTCGAGTCAGGACATCTCCTTCCGTAACAGGATCAGAGCGAGAGCAGTCGGTGGATGAACCAAGCGGTGACCCCGTGGCCGATTCAAACCATGAAGTGTCTCTGAGCTGCGGCGTCACCACAGACCCGTCCCTGTGGATACTCCCCACAGAAGAAGAAGAAATGAAAGAGGACGTCCAGAATCCACCGCCGACAGACGTTTTCAGTGACAAGTCCGAAAGCTCTGCCCCTCCCACACAGACAAACGAAACCTCTGTGTCTCCGCGAACCTCGGTGTCTGATGCCGATATCAGTCAGCAGGAGAACAAGGAGAAAAACCCCAAAACGGAAGATGAGAAGGTGGGAGAAAACCAGGAGATGGAGGAGAGAGGAACTCCAGAAGGAGAGACGGAGAGCCGGGGGAAGCCTGTCGAGAGGCCTCAGTGGGAGGAGCTTGTTGAGGAAGTGGTCAAAGTTGACCAATCACTGGCCAGAGTGCTTTACCCGCTGGCCAATCGTAAGACAGCGCTGATGCTGATGGAGCAGCTGCTGTCAGAGGACACGCTGCTGATGGAGGAGCACTACAAGAAGAAACAGGAGCAGAGAGGAGCGGCAGAAAGGTGAATGTTAATGTCCTGGAAGATTAAACCCAGCTCATGAATAAAAGATTAGCCTCACCAGTTTCCACTAAGTAAGAATAGAGTGTTTTCTGACAAGTGAGTGCAGTTTATTGTTTGTGTAAAAGGAGACTGCACTATTTAGAGAACTTAAGAAGGTAGCCTTCACATTTCCCAAATACACAGCATGTCTTTCAGCTTAAATAAAGCTCTAAAGCTGAAATGTTTAGGATGGCTGCATGAATTACATGAGTGTTGCTATTTGCTTAGTTATGGAGAAAATGCACAGATTAAGGATTGTTTGGATGAATTGATTGTGGAACGTTTTTGGGGTTTTTGTTCAATCCAGTTTATGAATTTAGTGAGTGTATGAGTGTAAAAATGCAAAAATGTTAACGGTTAAAAAATTATTAGTTTTGGATTTCTGTGTAGGTTCTCATTTGCCCAGGTCATTATTCAGTTCAGTTCAATTCAAACTGTTTTATGTATCCCCACAGGACAATTCAGTTGACAGTCTACCAGTCGCTCAACAAAAAAAAACATTCAATGTACACACATACACAAACAAAAACAAAGTGCAATTGAGATGCTAGAACCAGAACAGCATAGGTCAAAGTGCAAGTGCATGGACCAGCAGGGACCAGAATATAAATAAATAAATACATAAATAGATAAACAACCAAACTGTGGTCACAATGTCTGACCATCCCCAGCATTAAGAAGCCTGATGACAGAGGGAATAAAAGAGTTAGCATATTTGTTTGTTTTCCTCAGCAGTGTGAGGTAGCACTTTCCTGAGGACATTAAATGACATTCCAGAGCCAGGACATGGTCAGGTTGACCCATGACCTGACAAGCTTTCTGAACCACCCGTTTCTTCGAGAGGGAGCGCAGGTCGGTCAGTGGGACGCCAATAATTTTTGAACATATTTTAATAATGCCACCAAGGCTGTTTTTGTCCTTCACTGACAATCCATAAAACTAAAAGGAGATAAAAGAAAATGTTAAAAGGCTTTCAATAACCAAGTGGTAAAAGTTACATAAAATGTTCTTGGACCCATTAAAAGAATTCAGCTTCCACATCAAGTGGATCCTCTGTTGTCCACGTTTAACAACTCCTGTGTTTTTGTCAAACTTAAGGTTGGAGTCAAAAAGGTTCCCTAAGTATTTATAGACCTCAGCAATTTCCACATTTTTCCATGAATAATGCTGGCAACTGGATTACGTAAGTTAATAGTTCTTCTGGGTTCAACTGGACTGGTTTAGCTCTTTTCAGTTGAAGTGAGAAGAACTACCAAGTAGTTTTGGATTGTTTTACCTCAGTCAATCTGAAGATGAAAAAATATCACTTTACCAACGCTGGACATGTAGTTTGCAGCTTTATGCAGTTCTTCAACAGCACTGGCTGACAATTTAAGTAATTGTGCAGCTCTAATGCACTATCATGTGTGCCACCAGTAATAAAAGCCGCAGTAAATGACATTATGAAGTAGCAGGGGATCATGGGAATTGTTTTCATCCCTATCGTCAATGAACATCTAACTGATGTGACTCATGTTTCCACATAAGATAACGTTTTAGAGTTTTATTCATATTATATTTAGTAACATAGCCACATTATGTAATTTAATTCTTCTGACACAGCCATAAGTAATATTAAACCTAACATTAGTAAAGGTAATACGGCGCCATGTGACGTCAAATCCAAGTTCTCAGAATTTTGACATTTGATATAATATAACAACAAAACATATCATAATTTAGGATTCTGTGGTTAAATGTGGAAATGTTATATGTTATTACTTTTGGAGACTAAAATAGCTTGAGCATCAAGTCCATTTGAATCCGTGGTTTCGAGTTTCTCTGAAACATTATACTGGTGTCTAATGGCCAAAGAGCTGAACTCTGCTCGTCCTGTGTTTCCTTTTGTTGCATCACCTGCACAGACACACCTGGGCACTTGCTTATGCTTACAAATTCACTCCGATTTCTGCTTCTGTAAGCATACCTCAGATATCTTCTACATAGAATACCTGGTTGCATTTCATTGTTTCATAATATGTAAATAAGTTGGACATTGCTCAGAAGATACTGTGCTGTATATGGGGGAAGCTAAAACAGGATAGTGACCACAACATGTTCATGTTGGTTTTTTTGGGTACATTAAAGAGGATTCATTAATTTTTATATATTAATGTATTTTTTTGTTTTGTTTCTAGTGCTGAGGCGGTTGAGACTGTCGAGCCACCGTTTAGTTTGTCTGCTTCAGACAACCAGAAGACAGAACCACAGAGCAAAGCAGACGTCAGTGAGAAGAAGGTGAACATGAACATTTGAAAGTGGGAGATGGTTTTCACCCAGAGAACATGACAAATCAAGTCCAGTACAGTCTCCTCAACTCATGTATAAAGACAAATGTGGGAGTTTTGTTTCAGTCTAAAGAGAAATAAAGTAATAGTAAAAGGACACCTTACCACTGTGACCAGAAGTATAGAATTTTTTAAAAGAATGGCGCACAAAGTCGCTGTAAAAAGTGAGACTGATGTAAGCAAGTACATGATCCACGACGGTTATGTTGAATTATACATATTTTAATCAATATTGATTACTCTACCATTTCCGATTTTCACCTGATTTCCTTGTCCTTTTTTAAAAAATATTTGATAAATAAGTTAAATATAGTGATTAAACTGTTGTGCAATGCAAATCTTGTTAATGAGTGGAAGTCAGTAAAACAATATGGCACTTTATAACTGAAAAGATTTAAATAGAGATATTTAATATAGTGGTTTGAAAATATTTCAAACCTATTTTTTCAATATTTAAAAAACTTGGGGTTCCTGCAGGGTCTTAGACATTCTTATAAGTCTTGAATTTACAGATTTGCATTTAATACCTTCTAAGTCTTTGAAATATATTAAATTTGATGTGGTAGGTCTTAAGTTCAGTTCCGTTCAATTCGGTTTATTGTCAATGCCGTAAACGACAGCAAAATATCAATAGACCACCCAACAGTTGGTATCACACCCCAGTGCAACCAGTGCAAAAGCTTATCCCTAAAGTGCATAATGTGAATCTCTCATATATCTTATATATATTTACAATTCAACCCCCCCCCCCACACACACACACACACACACACACACACACACACACACACACACACACACATTTACACTGCATTACATTCAAACAGCACCATACAACACTGCAAGTCCAGGCAATGTTTGCCATAAAGATGTTCGCTGTGTTGTGTTTACATGTGTCTGTTAAATGTCCAAACTACAAACAAAGTAACATTAGTTGACTCAGTTCCACCCGTTCCAACCCGACAATATATATTGAAATTAGGAACCAATTATCACTAACTTTGCAGAAATGATCACAGAACATTCAGCTCATCACACATGAGAAAGCTGACCTTGGGAACTTTAAGGGACCACTCAAAGTAAGCATGAGGAAGTAGAAATGTAGTGATGTCTGAAAAAGGTGTTAAAAAACATAAATTTAACTTGTAGAAACCTGTGGGAACTTTATTAAATATTTTTCATTTATAACATACAACTTAACTTTTAAACTTACATTTCAAATAATAGTATACATCTTTACATCAACTCATTTATATTACCTGTCATTTTGGTTTCTTAAGAAAATATGTCCACATTTGTTCCAGTTTTTAATGGAAATGGTAAAGAAATAAGAATTGCAAAAAGACAGCAGAGCAATCAGGCTGTTTAAGTAAATATGTAGATCCCCGGTGGTGATGCAGTTGGTCTTCCTGTCTGAAATCAGATGTCATATTGATACCATCTGGAGACCGTTTGGCCTTGAGTGCACTTTTCAGACTCATAGTTATGTCTCTTATCACATGATGTACTGTCTGCTGCTTATCAGTGTCTCCCACTTGTCTAATGTTTGGCTCAGCAAACAGTCCTCCCCTTCCTCCTCAGTTCACTCCACATTCTCTCTGATTGCACTACAGCTTTGCACATATTTCCAGGAAAAATAAATATCTAGATGATGATTGGAAAATGTTGTCTTTCTTAACACAGATTTTCTCTGTGATTCTATTAACCAAGCAGGCACGAGTTTTTGTTTTTTTTTACATTTTCTTTAAGTTTTTTCTGTGTATCTACAATGTAGCATCATTGCCTGAAATCCCTCACACATTGTCTTTTTCTCTTTGAATGAACAGCGCCTGGTGGTGTCCTTCATTGAGGAGCGTCTGCGTTCCCTGGAGGAGGCCCGTGCGGAGCTCCAGATGGAGATCCAGGAGAACGTGGTCCGTGGAGAGGCGCTGGAGGGGCTGGTACGAGAGCGCTGCGTGCCCGTGGAGCTGGAAAGATACAACCTGTTCATAGGAGACCTGGAGCGGGTGGTCAGCCTGCTGTTGTGCCTCTCAGCTCGGTTGGCCAGGGTTCAGAACGCCCTGAGCACCGTGGATCAGCACACAGACGCTGAGGAGAAGGTAAGAAAACGTGTAGAAAGTGCATTGATAAGCTATGGTTTGCACAATTAGCCAAGTCAGTGAGGCAGATTTTAATTTCTAATCATTTCTCTGCACTTTATAACAGTTTTCAAGGACTTAAAGCCTTAGTCTGGATAAATAATTAAAGAATCAGGGCTTATGCAGTACTTGGTTAGAACACTTATGAGTTAATCGAGGAACAGTGAACCGCAATGTCGCAGAAACCAAAAGTAGAACCAATGGCCCTGTATCTCACCGGCATGTTCTATTAAGGATCAATGACTAGTTGTATTTGCAAGGTTCTCGGGTTCTGCCGCTTTGTAGTCCTGTGGTCTTGATGCAGGAGATCAGTCTTCCAACAGAAGTGGGTGGTACTTTCATTGGAGGAGAATATAACATTAAATGGAAGTCAATATATCTTCTTATCAGTGCTCCTTAGTAACTATATTGATATCTCTAATCATGTCCATGTTATAATCTATTAAAATATGGAGCATTATAAGTAAAGACAAATTTTTAATATTTCAAAAATTAAGTAAATCAAAATTTCTAAAAACTGTGAACAAAGTTTTTAGATGTTGTCCTGAGGAAGCTACATAAAAAGATGTAAATTAATCCAATTGGTTTGTCAGAGAAATATTGAAGAGGTGTTTGAAGAAATTGCTAATGAAGACTGCAATGATGAAGACGACAATGACGGACACACCTTCACAATAGCTCATGGTCTGTCCACCAGTGAGTTAAAAACCCAATATTACTGTAAAGCACAACTCCACTTTTTCCCACAGAGCACCTTTAGGACTGGTTCAGGACCAAGAACCGGCTCTTGACCAGGACATCTCGTTCCACAGAACATTTGCTGGTTTGGAGCCAAGAATTATTGACCTCAGGGTCGGGGGAGGGGATTATCACAAGCAATAAGGCCAACAACAGCTTTATGACTCCAAACTGTATTTAAACAAAATATTACAGCACTGGTATACTATCTGTTCTGCCTTATTGTCAACTTTAGTGTGGATGTCAGATCAGCACAGCAGTAGACAGACTGCTGTCTCCTAGTGTTTTTAAAACCATAGCCATGCAACACTGACGGCCCCATAAGTATCTGATGGACTAACACTGTCCCCACAAGGACAGACTGTGATTTGTCACATCAGTGTAATGTTGTTCCATTCACAGTTCATTACATCCATGTGAAAAGCACTAGCAATGCATGCCCAGGTAATGGGTAAAAAATAGCAACATAGTTAGATAACAATAGCAGTGTGAGTGAGTCACCAACCAATTCACATCTAAACATAACCTGATGTGATCCTTTAGCCATCTAGTCCATGGGGAAAATCAAGAAAAACAAAACAAACAGATAAAGTTGTAGGTTGAACAAACTTCAGACTGAACTGGCTCAAGGACCAGAGCAGACATACCAGTCCTTACAACTATCTGTTAATTAGAGCGGCACAATACTGGCAAAACTTGCAATATGCTATATGGATGTACAGCACTGCGATAATGAGAATATTGTGATATTTCTTGTTCACCTAAAGAAATACCAATTTCATCCACTAAAAATAAAGTTCCTTAACAATGTTAAAATGAGCCACTTGTCTGTATGCTGACTCAATTATTTAGAATTTAAGACAAAATACTGTACTACTACAATCTGTGGTAGAATCTGTGATATAATCTGGTGATGCTGTTACCATAGACCTTCAGACACAAACACAGTCAAATATTTGGTCATTTTATTCACATGGAATAATGGTAAATGACATGGATGTATTTCATAATAACTAAAGTGTCAGAGTAAAACCATGCAGGAGCTTAAACTAAACAATATTCCATTACTTGACTGGTTAGGTAAATACTACATATAAAAATAAAATATTTAAATATAAGTGTTCAGGTCTTGGACAAAGTCGTGCTCTGAAAATATTCACATCTTTTCAACATTAATAACATGTAAACT
>JAPTGZ010000007.1:6003177-6024621 GCA_029814645.1 Fowleria isostigma | reverse complement strand
ATCTATCTATCTATCTATCTATCTATCTATCTATCTATCTATCTATCTATCTATCTATCTATCTATCTATCTATGCAGAAGCTAATGATATTTCTCATTCTAAATCCTCATATTTGCAGTTTGAAAAAGGTTATCCCATAGTGAAATTCAGTCTGTATTTTACCCTTCCTAATAGACACACAGTAACATTAACATTTATTTACCCTCATAGTACATTCTATATGCATATATTTTAATGCAGCAGACACTAAAATAAACTTTACTTGGCCTTGTATTCATTAAACTTTAATAATTAAAGTGCATTCATGACAAATAATAGGCAGAATATTATATTTTAATGTAGTCCTTTGAAATAAGTTGTACATAATAATGAGTGCCTGACTTTTAATTTTTTTTCAGGGCTTAACTTCTAAAAAAGTACCTCTGCATTGCTGTATTCCTATTTTTTCTAAGCAAAACATCTGAGTATTTCTTCCAGCTCTGCAGCGGTGTGATAGGCTACTACAACCTCCACTGCAGTTCTTTACTGCTAAGACTACAATACCCAATAAATGTAGTTTGTTGGCTGTGCTATTACAGATAGAGCAAGTCTAGTAGTTAGAGTAGTTCAATAATGCAACAAAATACAAGTGTGGTGCATTCATACAGCTATGAATTATTAACCAGTTTTATAAATCTGAAAAAGGAGGCATTTACACTGGTACAGTATGTCTACACAGAGAGTATTAAACACATTTATCTTTATCAGTGGAGTCCAGTGCACCTATGGTTTCCTGCTGTGATTGGCTCAGTCCCATTCTAGTACACTACAATCAATGTGTGACCTCATTAGCTCATTTAAATATTAATGTGTTATCATCTCTGCAGGTGGACACCCTGAGGAGTCAGTGACACAGTTCAACCATTCCACCGATGACACACATATTTCTGCCTTCACCCCGTCGCTCTACGGTACAATCCGCTCCTGTCCTGGCTTGCAATATGAGTAACATGACATTCCTGAGCTGAATGGGAGTGCCTGTCAGGCGGCCATATTGGAACGTATCTGTCCCGCCCAAAGAGCTAGAGTACAAGCGAGATAGTTATCCTCCTACAACGCAGAGGGAGATTAAAAATGACAGTTAACCAAAGTAATGGCATTCAGCAATCACTTTAAATAGCCGTTTTAAGAAATTATGATTACAAAAGTGCAACAGTATTAGAAAATCCTATCTTTTGTAAAAGTTGAGAGGCGTCAGTGAACTCTAGCTAGCTTAGCCTGTCGCCGCGTCATGCTCGAGCGAACCGTACGGGTGGTAACAGTGAAGCCTCTTGGTCCGCGGCTGGTGTCTGTCCAACCTCCCCTCCCCGTCCCCGCTCCGCTCCAGCTCCTCTCCGTCTTGTGTCCCTCTCCTCCTCTCTGTCAGCTCGGTTAGTAGTTTAGCAGGCTAGTACGGAGAGACGAGGGCTGCTCCCTTTCGCCCCTGCTCAGTCTGCTCAGCACACCAAACACCATACATTCCGCACCATGGCTGCCACAGACGTTGACGTGTTTTCGGTAGGTACAAAGCCCGCCGCTGCTTGTTTTGCGGTCATTGTTTTTAGCCTTATAGATTTAAAAAAAAAAAAAAAAAATGCTTGCAAGTGCGGCCACGGGAATACTCTGGTTGAGATTCGTGAAAAAAGTGTTTTGGTGGAAGCTGCTGCGTGTGGGCATGTAGCTAAGCCTCTTTGGAAGCCTGAAATGTGGGCTCACCCGAGATGGTGGAGTGATTTTTATGCTAATATTCTTTCACATTTACACGAAACGCATGTTAGTGAGTGATATTCAACGTGTTGTGGTGTAGCTTTCCTTTGCAGAATGGTTTTTCTATTCGCCTTACTGAACATATGGGTGCAGCGTATGGCGCCCTTAAACTGTTTACTGTGGATGTTATTAAAGTACAGGCTGGAAACAATTCATTTAACAAGGGTTGAGCTAAATCACATTGTATTGTAGCGAATAATGTAGCTAGCCAGAAAAAAAAAATAGTCAAGTAGCTACTATGTGTGCATTTAATGTCATCATAACTTGTAATCCATCAGCTTTCCATGTGGGTTATTATTATTATTATTATTATTTTTTTTTTACTATAATATAGGTGCATGAACAACTATATGATCAGTTTGTGTCCTAACAATATGTTGACATGTGGTTTCATTTTAACTTCCTATTCAGGGGTGCAAAATTCAGCCTGTGGTTCACTTTTTTTTTTTTGCTCAATAGCATATTATTTTAGTTCAGGCCATGTCAGTTTACCAGCAGGATGTGAAACAAGCTCTGACTACATGTCTTATGGCCTCTTTTTCTTCATAAATTCCTGTAGTAGACAAGTCACATTGCAGTATTAGTTAAGACTGGAATGCATCCAGCATTATTAACCCATAAAAACCCAGTGCTACTTCTGTGGCATTTTTTTTTTTTTTTTTTTTTTTTAAACTTTTCTCACCATTTATTCTAGTAGTATTATGCTCAGTATTTTGCAGTCTTAGGTGAATTTCAGCTTTGTTCCTACATTTAATTTACTGTTTATGATTGATGTCCATAAAAGCTCAATTAACCCATAAAGACCCAAACGTCCGCCATGTACCAAAATCATCTACTGATATAAAATGTTTAATCCGTGTTGATCCACTAATGCATGTAAATAATTGATGTAAAATGCAGTTATTTGTCTTTTCATGGTTATCAGATATGACCTATTTGGACATTCAGAGGCTCTGTAGTAACCATGGAGATACCGTCATCTTCTACAACATTGATTCACCAGTAAAACCCATAAAGTTTGAGCAATGACAGTGGATGGGGACAATTGTTTTATGTTTAGTTTTTGATAGACTGTACTGAAAAGGTCGCTGTTTCTTCAGTTTTCTTGGTTTTTGATAAAAAGCCTTTAAATTTAGTTTTAATTTACATCTACATGATCAGTGAATTAAATACAGGAAAATACATGATTTACATGGAAAAATGTCAAACTAAAGAGAATAACATTACAATAAATGGTGATAAACCACTTCAGAAAGGTTAAATATAGAGAAAAAATAAGTTGGGAAGTGACACAAATGTCACACTGGATCCTTTAGAGTTAACACTGTAACAAGCCCTGTTGTTAGACAGGTGTGAGCATAGTGATGCAATGCACAGCAAAGACTATAATAATAATGATCTTTGTGTTACAGTTCAACACAAACAATCCTCAAGCAGTGACAATGCAAAGAAAATGCACACAGAAAAACAGTAAGATGGTGAGAAGTTGAATGCAGAGGGGAATTAAAAAGGGTGATTAAGTTTTTGGCAGATGCTTCAAGAGATCCTTGCGGTGGTGAATTGGACAGTAAGCAGCAGCTGAGTTGCAGGGATAAAGAGATTAAGAGCACACACTCCGGGCCACTCCCACTGGTGCAACACATGTCTGAAGAAAGAAAGAAAGGAAAGAAAAGAGGGGATCCAAAAAAAAAAAGAGAGAGTGCAGACGATATTGCACTTCTAGCAGTTCTTATATTAGGAAGATATCCAAAAAGGGGGGGGTGGGGGATATGGGTTGCAGAGTACATTGCCAATTGGTGATCTCTAAAATGTCTCTGTCCGAATACAAAATTAGGGCATTGATTAATGGGAAAAATGCTGAGAATGCAGGGAAACAGCCCAGTGGAAAGACAGTGTGAGCTGCAGCACAGTTAGTGCCTGCCCTCTTGCCGGGTTGTCTGACTTCCTGCCTAACTTTGGGAACTAAGTGAGACCGTATTGAACAAACCGACATGCTTCCCTGGCCGTTTGTGTAAAAGGGGACATTGTTAATTATGTGAAGCTATTGATACGGATGTATGGTTGTCTGCTCATGTCGGTCCCATCTGATGGAGGATGTGTAGCTTTGGGATAACTTTCTAGGCCAAAGCGAATAGACCTATATAAAATAATCAATGCATCCAACTAACCTACAACTTCTATTATTTTCACTCATTGATTACCATGTATGCATGTAGTGTATGTAACAGGATGTAGTTCACTCAGATAGTTATGTAATGAATTGGGCTATAGCATATTTAGTATGTAGAGTGCTTACTGACCCTGAAGAGCTTTTCCTCTCCCAGGAGGCTTGCATGCATAAAATGAAATTAGCTTTATGAAGTGTTTAAAGGCAATACAAGTGGAATGAGCGATGCACTGTAGAACAGTAGCTTTCAGGGCTGCACGATATTGGCAAAACTTGTGATATGGGTGTCCAGCATTGCGATAACAATAATATTGTGATATTTCTCATTCATGTAAAGAAATACCAATTTCATCTACTCAGAAAAATGTTCCTTACTTGTTTGTATGTTGACTCAATTATTTATAATTTAAGACTAAATACTGTACTACTACAATCAGTGAAACACTTCTGTGGTAGAACCTGGTGATGCTGTTACCATAGACCTTCAGACACAAACACAGGCAAATATTTGGTCAATTTAATCACATATAACAATGTGTCAATGACATGGGTGTATTTGATGATAACTAAAGTGCCAGAGTACTGCCATGTAAGAGCTTTAACAAAACAATATTCCATTCATTGCCTGGTTTGATAAATACTACATATAAAAATAAAATCTCTATTGTAAGTGTTCAGGCCTTGCCCAAAATTGTTCTCTGAAAATATTCACATCTTTTCACCATTAATAGCATGTAAACTTGTATTCAACCAGCAGCAGTAGCATTACTTCAGGTTTTTTGCCAGAAAAAAATCATGTTGGAGTGGTAGAGAAATCCACTCTGATACCCCATGGCATGTAAAACAGAAAGTCAATGAAAAAAAAATAAATTATTGCACGTCTTTGCTATATGAATATTGCACACTCCATTATCGTGATATTGATATTTTTTTAAATATATTGTTCAGCCCTAGTATCTTTGCTTGTTTGTACAGAGGACAATATTAACTACATTATATGCAATGTGGTTTTACTGTTCTTAGTTTTAACCCGACCCTTAGACTGTACACACCTCCTGTCAAAGCTCAGCTGTAGTTCCTTTCCCGTGTAGATCATCTGGTCAGATTTGCAGTTGAGTGCACTTACGGTTTTGTGTCAGCAGCGTTGTTTACTGTATATAGACGATACAGGCCAGAACTGCCTGGAGGCAAGCATGTCAAATCCAATATTACAGAAAAATAATCACAGCTGAGCTCCAGCCTCTCTGGTGATGAGTCAATATCCATCTATAGAAAGCATCCGAGTTTCCCAGAGACGAGCTCGCCAGAACTGTGATGCTTTGATTAAAATAGATCTCCAGATGATGTTGCCAAAAGCTGACTGCAAACTGTTTTAGGCGGCAGTCTATGTTTTGATGTTGTAATAACATTAATTTAGCTGTTATTTGGATGAAGAAAGGGCATAATGAACAGCTGTGGGAAAGGACCCCAGTACAACCACATCACAAATCAAAAGTTTGATCCTGATAACAGCAGTGAATCCATCAGCTACCATGACATTTGTTCAAAGTTTGGATCTGTGTCCAAGCGTCTTAGCTGTAGTATTTCAACTCCCTCAGCATGTGATGCAGACTTGTTTTTCTCAACAGTATGAACAGTGAAAGGCTTATGGACCTATGGAATTTTGTCAGGTTTTCATAGTTGTGGAAACTAAACTATGCAGATTAATGAGGCACCTGCAAAGCTACGTGCGCCAAATATTCAGAATTTTTTTTTTTTTTTAAAGCCTGCACATACAGGGGATGTGATGAACAAATGACACGAAAGTATGAAAAGCTACCCCACAAATACAAAATTGTGACGGTGGCGACTAGGGGTGAGTATTGGCAAGAACCTCACCATACGATACGCATCACAATACTTGGATCACGATACGACAGTATCACAATACATCATGATATCACCATATTGTGATATATGGCAATATTCTACACAGTTAACTAAGAAAAAATAGAGATGATGTAAATATAAATAATACAATACTTCACAAAATTGAAAGGATAAATTGTCAAAACTATTTGATCGAAACCAACTTTTCCAATTTATTGTTTTTGAAATAGTCAAATGCACTGTTACATGCAATACATATACTTAACATAAAGTGCATTAAACATAAAATGCATCAAGTTTGTCACACTACGGTGAATTAAACTCGTTGCAAAGAAATTATTTTTGTTTTTCCAAAAAATTGATATAAAGGGTTGAAATATCGATGTTATATTGGAAGTCAAAGTATCACGATATATTGCTGTATTGATATTTTTTCACACCTCTAGTGGTGACACATATTCAATAAAAGGTCTGTAAAGATCCACTGTCACTGTTTAAAAGTGATGGGTTCAGAATCATCCAGATCAATGTGTGCGCCTTGTCTTTAGAATACACTGCATTATGTTCTTTTGTGTGATCTGAGACACCCAGTACAGACGTTATTTTATCCAAATTACATTAGAATTACTCCTCATTATCCTGATCGTAATTATTTGGTAATACGGCTACATATTTTGGCTACTTTAGGTGTCTTTTTTCAGATAAAAATGGAAGTTTGTCTCTCCTTCTGAGTAGAAATATGGACTTTTTTGGGCATGAATCTCTTCGTGTGTCTCATCAAGTGGATTTGTGTACAGTATACAACACTAATCATAAACAAGGAAAAGGCTGTGTTTTGTAAACTATGTTAAAAACCCAAATTGAGACACATATTCCCAATGTGCTATGTGTTTAAAGAATCTTGCCTCACCCTGAATAATGCAGATATATTCCATGTTTCGGTCACAAAATGTGGCCATTGTGTAGTCATATGTAGTGCTTAATACAAAGTGAAAACCTGTGGAAAACACATTCAGATTCTTGTAGCTCCTCTTGGTAGGTGGTTAGGTTGGTGTCTCCTCAGTTGTATTTTGAAGAGGCCCATAAAGATGCCTATGTGGTACATCTGTCTTGTAAAATAATTCCTGTCTCCTCCTCCATCTGTCGTCTTTTTTTTTTGTCTTTCCTGTTGGGCACAGATGAGTGATGAGGATGAGCAGTAATGTGGCCCAGGCAATGTTTGTTCATGATTATGAGATAATAAAAAGAGACAGACCGGTTTCTGTCTGTGTTTGTGGACGCTTGATTCCACACAAATCAACATTTTATCTTTACAAGTACAAGTGGCTGCAGGAGAAGTGTTGCAAGAACACATACGTTTTCATCATAAAAGTGAACGTGTGCAGCGATTCACCCTACCAATGCTTTATGGAACAACATTTGATGAAATTAAAAAAAAAAAAGTATATTTCCTTTTTTGTTTATAATTTAAGTTTTTTATTATTTTTTTCTTGGTGCATGACAATCATACAATGTTACTTAATGTTAACAATCAGGGCTTTTATACTCAGGGAAGAATAATTAGATCATCAAAAGTCATCAAAAATAATGGTTATGCAATCAAATACTAACTCCTGTGTGTATCATGTGACTCAGACAGAAAAGAAAACATGGAATGTCTAAAAGCACTGTTTTTGTCAGTACAATGCCATAGATATTGATGTAAGAACTTCTGTGATTTTGGTTATTATCAAGAGAACCATAGAAAATGGATAGATAAAACCAAATTACATTAAACTACTACGAGCTATTTTTGTTGTTATCATTTATATTTGTCCAAGCAAATGTACCTTTAGATGTACCAGACATTAAAATAAACAAAAAATTGAAGAAAATAAGGGTGGCATAATATTTTTTTCCATGAATGTATATAAACAAAAAGTATCAATAATCCTAAAAGATGTAAAAGTTCTTAGAAAAAAAAAATGATATAAATACCAGAGGGAAGTAAATCAGCTGTTATCCTGCTGACTGGTAGTACTAGTAAAGTAAAACCAAAAATGTCTCCTAAACTGGTGCTTTGGCTCCATCCCTGTTATTTACCTTATAAAGCATACGTTCATACGAAGCAGTCTTTATCATCATATTTACACATTCTTTAAACTGTGGGGCTTGAGGGGTTTTCCAGTGTTTAAGAATAATCCCAGCTGTCACTGCACTCAAAGAAACAATTTGTTTTATGAACATACTAAAATTATGGAAAGAATTTCCACCTAATTAAAATGTTTTCATTTAGCGAGATGCAATTTTATTAAACCAACTAATTGTAATTATGTTGAGTGAACATAAAGTATTGGTTCTTACATTACTTATTTACAATGTATGGGTCCAGCTTAATTTGTAAAAGTTGTTTCAACATATTAATATTAAAGAATATGTCTTGGGTCACATTAACTTGTTTAATATTGGTTGTGGATAATTTATTTTGACAGTGTGGGTACCACTTCATCTTTAATTGGTACAACAACACTAATGTATCATCCTGATTATACAATACTAAAGGAAGCTCAATCATCAGACGATAGCCCATACCCTGTTCTTGGATCCTTACAGATTCTCGACCCTTCCTTTCCATCACAGTTCCTTACTTTAAGTTTCCCAGACCAGTCAGGCTCCACAGGTGTGTTTAAGCTCTTCCACCAATGTGGTTGAAGGTGGAGTCTGCCAGAACACCTTTTCATGATGTGACTATTTTGAAACATCATGAGTCAATGTAGCCTTGCTCAATCTGCTGTGGGAATCCTTATGAAGTATTTGGTTAGATTATTCTTTAACAGTTCTAGATTACATCGGTATTTTTATTCTAGGTTTAGGGTTAAAGTTAAGATTAGATTCAAGCTAGGTTAGGGCAAGGGTAGTGTAAGGGCTAGACTAAAAAATGATGCCACCTTCTGCTTTGGAGAGGTATTACAGATGGGATTCCTACTTAAATGTATTGGGTTGTGTTGACATAAAGTAATCTTATAGTTTTAAGGATGTTGAATCTAATAATTTAGAAACGTTTAACCACTAAACATGTATTAATATCATAGAAACTACATGTTATACTTACGTTGTTTAAACAAACACCCATGTTGCTTTTTTTGAGTGAGAGATCCCAACCATGATAACCGAGAATTTCCCTTTTGATGTCAGCTGTTTATCCTTTATCGCCCAATAAATGCAGTCTTGGATAGAGTGGCACAGTTCTTTCTACCAATCACATGGAATACGTACAACAACCATCCAGAAGCTTCTGATAATTGGAGACATTCCCATAAAAAAGTGTTGCATTTCTAATCCAAGTATTCCTCTTGTTTTAATCACTTAACACTTTCTCTTACTTAAGATGAGATGTGAAATCTTTGTGCTGTTCATAATTAGCATTAAACCAAACCTCCTGTTACTATTACAAAGGAATTAGTTTTCAGTCCACATGTGATGATACGGTACAAGACTTTAGGTTCTGCTTGTAGACAAGAAGCATTAGTCACCGTTCAGCTCATCTAGGGAGTAATGTATGGGATGTACATGTTGGTTTAACAGTGAGGTTATCTCACAGCCTCCCCCATCATAGCTCTTAGAGTGATTGCTTTCCAAACTGTGCTTGCTTAAGAGCTCGTGACTCCAATTGAAAGTGATTTATCCTTATATTTTTATTGCCCATTTTGTAAATGAGTGAGAACAGGAACAACCAAGGTCAGATGTCGGTGACGACGGAATAAGACTGGTGTTAAAAATGAGTACTGATAATAATGTCATAGTTACATAACGGTTTTTAAAGGAAGCTGTTTAGATACTAATATATCATTGTAACAAAAAGGATACTACAATGCACGTCACAGTATTAATCTTTAGTTTTATATTTAGTTAATTTAAACACTAAAGGGGGTTTTGTAGCATAAAATGTAACCCATAATGACCCAAACAACCACTGGCTAGTAAAGTCATCTACTGACCTAAAGTATTTAATGACTTCTGATTCACTAACCCTATTAATATATGTAAATAATTGGTATAAAATGTAGTGTGTCATCTTTTCTTGGTCATCAGATATGACCCTTTTGGATGTTCAGAAGCTCTGTAATGAATGTGGAAAGATTCGGATTCTTCTACATCATAGATTCACCAGTAAAACCCATGGAGTTTGATAGATCACAGTGGATGGAGACGCTTGTTTTATGTTCAGTTATTGATATCTTTGATAAAAAAATTCACCTTTTCTTTATTTTTTTCAACTTTGAGCTTTTATGAACATCTCACTTACATGATCACTGAATTAATATCTGATTTTTACTGAGAAATACAGAGGGTAGTATTGTAATAAATGGTGATAAACCAATTAAGAAAGGTTAAATGGAGGGAAAATGTAATTTTAGTGCTGCCACAAAAGCAGCACTGAGTTTTTATGGGTTAAACCTATTTAGCATAACTTGAATTTGTCTTTTATCATTGTATCTACTATAAAAATGAAATAAAAAGTGATTAAGAAGGAGGATGAGATTTATTGCTATAATGCTGAGATTTTGGTATGAAATGCTACTAAATAATACAGGACAATAATCAGTTCTCCATAAGTGTTGAAGTTTGGTATCAAACAAACTTGATGTCTTATTTCACTAGGATAAAAACACTTGAATTTTTTGTTTAACAAGTTCAGGATAGTTTTGCAAAGTTATAAACTCATCAAAGTCAAATACAGTCGTGGATGTTTTCTTCAGTTTCTTGTTCATTTTAATGCCTAAGGGTACATTTGTTTGGACAAATATAATAATAACAACAAAAATAGCTCATAAGAGTTTAATTTCAGAGCTGATATCTATATATTTTCCATGATTTTCTTGATAATAACCAAAATCACATAAGTTTTTGGATCAATAGCTATGCAAAAATAGTACTTTTAGGCATTCCATGTTTTCTTTTCTGTCTGTTTTAGTCACGATACACACAGAAGTTAATACTTGATCGCATAATCATTGTTTTTGATGACTTTTGATGGTCTAATAATTTTTTCCATGACTGTATAGCCTAAAACGGTGACAGTGGAGTAAATCAAGTAATCAATGAAGTAAAAATGTACAACAGGAAATTCCTGCCTTCACACAAATGAACCAAATTACAACAAAAATTATGTATTAAATTGTCATACTATATATCATCAAAATATCATCACTTGACGACATAAATGACCAGTTAAATTTAAGAAGCTTGTGAAGGAAAGTGTATGACAGTATTCTCTATAGTATCCTCTAGTGAAAACACAAGATTTAAGGTAAGCTTGTTCTCATCAAAACGCATGTCGAGTAAATATGTGCTGTTGTTTTCAAAGGCCTCCTCTCCGTGTTTCCTTCGACATTCACATAACACACCTTAGCAGCAGCTGCAGTGGTGTGTGTCTCAGCCTGTCGGGGTGCTGCCGTCTGTCAGGTGGAGGCTCACCGAGGCAGACACAAGGCAGGTGGAGATTTAGGCCAGAAGGGGAGAACAAGGCTGCACACAAACCACAAGACAGGCTACACAGACAGTGGGAGCAGCTGAGTAATGGAAGGGAGGTTCTCGGGTCATTTAGAGTGTCTGTGTTTGGAGTGGTGGCTGCTGAACAGATCACTTGTGGTGGTTTATATCAGTTGAACTCTGCATCATGTTTCGATTTAGTGTCCTGTTTACAGTCACAGCTAATGACAAAGAGCTCGGGGAACTTGCTTTTCAAGGCTGAGATGTATCTTTTTTTTAAACTCATTATTCAGACTAGGGCTGCACGATATTGGAGAAAACTGACAGTGTTTGTTTTTAAATCCGGCAGTATATATTGCGATATGAAAAAATTCTCAGGAGGATTTAATAGCTGTGTGGTGGCGATGTACAAACTAGGGATGCAAATTATTGATTAATTCATTAATCATTAGTTGGTTGACCTTGTTGATTAGCGATTAATTGATGAGTGATGATTTTCCCAAGAGCCTGAATTTCTTCAATTTTCAATAGGTTCTATAAGAATAAAAGCAACAGCATGTCACTTTCCTTAATAATTGATTTATTGTATCATTAGGATACAGTCCAGACAATGACATTTATGGAGTATAATAATTAAATAAATTATGCAGAGAAATTAAATCAAATTAATGGATCTGAAGAGGACCAGTTTAGAAGAAAAAGGGCATTTCTAATTTTGTATCATTACCTGACGTCATGGAGCCAGACTTCAGCACAGAGGTGGTTCCTGTATATGGGGTAGAGGTCGAGGAGTCTGGGGGCAGGAGGTATTTATGTGGTGATGTGCTCTGTTAGTGCTGTAACTACCACAACAGGTGGAAACCAAAAGTAAAACTTCTCAAGCTGTGGATGTCCGACTACCAACTTCTTTGCTTCTGTTACACAGAGGACCTTACACTAAATTTTCACGTCTGACCTCTATCCACGGGGTCCATGGGCGGGCCGGTCTGTGTTTGGCTCTACCATGCCCCTAAACCCATTCTAACCCATCAACACCACGATCTGGTTTGATGAGCAGCTATCCCAGCTGCCGCCTCGCAGCATGGCAATTAATTGACAATCAGTCTAATATAATCAAGCAAATGCTTATTGACAATAACTGATAGTCAATTAATTGTTTACATCCCTAGTACAAACAATTTAGTTGCATTTCTTCTTGTTGCAGCAACAGGTGCAAGGCACTGTTGACACAGAACACGTGTTTCAGTATCATCCTTCTTGTAGCCAAAATAATTCCAAATAACTGACATTGCTTTTCTTTTCTCTTTGGTGATTTTCTCTTGTTCATTACTCATTTTTCAACGTCATTACCAGTGACTCACTCCATGTGCAGGGACGTGGTCTGCTTCGGCAAACTAATTAAGAATGACTGTGATTGGTGGATGGCTGTGTGCAGTGTGTGTCAGGTACCCTTGAATTTAAATGAGAATACATTGAGTTTATTTGTTTCCTACATTGTAGGACCTGCAATGTGACTATTGCACACATGGTGCGATGGCGCTACTAAAACAATATATTGTGCAGCTCTATTTCAGATGATTATCAGTTTAGTAGATTTTGAAATGGTAAAGTATTCATTTCTTAGACCCCAAGGTATAATCTTTCACCTTTTGAGACATGGAGATTTTATCAGTGTTATGATTACAGTGTTTCTCAACGTAGTCTTTACTTGGATAGGTATATTAACAGCCACCAAACTATAATTACTGAGTAATTTCAACAATTTTACCTCAAACCAAACATTTTGCAGTGGGGGAGGATTTAGTTTTAACAGAAATAACTTTGCGTTTTGAAATAACTTGCAGCTTTTCACAAGTTCTATATTTATGCTTGATCTGCAGCTGAACATAATCTGGACTCATTTTAAGTCTGATCTCATGACTTACAGCACTAGTAATACACATTACACAAACTGTCCCAGGTTAACGTGGACTAATGAAATACTTTTAGTTCTGACAGACTGTAAAGAATCATTGGACGGGGTCTGAAATAAACACTAACATAGCAGCCGTCACTCTTACCCCACAAAGATAAAATATATGTCTGTGGGAAACAGTGAATGATAAAAACCAGAAAGGCAACAATTCTTGCCTTCTGTCAAACTGAGACTTTTGAGATACTGTCCTTTTTGCTCTGCTTTGCTTTAGTAGTCATGGTTTTAATAGTATGGAGCTGCAGTTTCAGATCGGGGCTGTTTTACCTGTTGTGGCTTATATGGTATGTGTGTGTTTACTGTATTTAGCTCTACATTCCAAACAACTTGGTTCACTAAATCATAATGGACCAGAGTCTTGTCTCCACATTGTGAACAAGCCTAGTATATACGATTTGTGCCTCATTACACTTTGAGCCACCTGGGGCCCCTCTGCGCAGCCATTTCCTGTTGGCCTGGCGATACGGTGGCCTGGGAACTGCGTTGTTTCCTCACTGTGGGACACTTAACCAGAGGCTTCTCATTCCTCTCATACTTTGTGTTGCTGCTCTTCTCTAAACTAGCATGGAAGGGTGGACACAGAGATGCCTCACAGTTTGTCTAATAACTCTGGATTACTGTGAGGCCTGCATTAGCACATGTGTGTTGTTTTGTAGTTTAATATAGACTTAGGGGCTATTAAAGTCAGTTTCCTCAATTATACACATTCCTACTCACTTGGGCTGCTTCTTTAGTTTGATCCCTAAAGCTCCATTTTTTTTGGTTTTAAGACAACCTATTTGTATAAGTGGAATACAGTTTTAAGGAGTGATTTTTGCTTTTTTTTTTTTAAACTAGAATTATGCATTTTAGAACATTTCCCTGTTTCTACATGAACTGTAAATGCTATCCTTGGGTCTGAATTCTTCATTAATTCAACTCCACAGGTCCATCCTCAACCCTATTTCTGAGTGATGACTCCAGAAAGGTTGTTTTAAGCACTGGCCTTTTAACGGTGCTGTTCTGTCCCATTTGGCTACTTGTGTTCATCAATACAACCAACAATTGAACATTTTAGGTAATCATCTCTAAGTTTGGACATATTTTCAGTATGGACTACAAACTCTGCTGCTGATAAACAACGATGGCGTACTCGGAGAAATATTCATCTGAAGTCTTTATCTTATGTGTAAATGTTGTGATGTAACTAGTTATAGACGTAACAAATTAAGAAATAATAAAACGAGGTGTAGAAATCCACTTGACTTTTGCCAAAATTAATGTAAAGATAGCTCTGTAGCACCTGGCAGCTTCACATTCAAATTTTTAAACAATTAGGGTCCACAAATACACAAATAAATTAACCAAAGACTCTTAAAATTGGGTTTAGCAAAATATGACCTCTCTATCACATAATCACTTAGTTTAAAAATTGTGTTTTCTTTAGCTTAACATGATCCATTTAGCGAGTGGCTCCTCCTCCATGGAGTTCACCATGCAGCCCAGAACTGATATAACAAAAATACTAGCTCTTGAGAGGGCCTTTCTCTAGTTTTTGTGCTCTCTAGATGGTGGAAGGTGAGATACAGGCTATTCATTTGGTTGCCTTCTGCAGCCTCACCACTAGAGGTCTCTAAATCATACACGCTGTCAGTAGAAGATGATACTTGGGAGGTTTACAGTCACACTGATATTCCAGTATCATTCAAAATATCCCTATTTTGTGACTTTGACACAAAATGACATATAAACAACATGACAGCATGAGCCTTCATGCTGCAGGTTGTGACAAATACCCCATGTTTGTAGTCAGCTGGAGCAGAAACAAAGATGCTTCCTGGTAAAGATGCTTCCTCAAAAGAAAAGTCCACAATTGTGGTCAAATGAACACACACATTATGCTAACTTCAACTATTATGAAAGAGGATATGACCAGGTTTTTGTATAAGCATACTCTAATAAGAAGGTGTTTGAAGAAATAAAAGATGGAGGCCATGTTCATCCAGTATACGCGTAAAACAAGTTTTAATGGATGTTTACACAGCTTCGTGGAAACAGGAGATCTTGTGAGATCTCGTTAGCCATGTAAGTAGCTTAATAAGTTTTTACTTTTACAGAAAATTAGCAGAAAAAAGCCTATTGTGTGCATGTTTACGTACTTACTGTTACTTAAGTGTGCATGCTGTTGGTAGACCTCATCCACAACCTCATCTGCTTCTTGACATTACAACTATTATGTCTCAGCCCAACTGAGTGTAGGAATTTAATCCAGAATTATCATATGAGTCATGATTTTTGTTGTTTTTCTAAACTGGAGAACCTCGCCACTGTGGTTTTGGAGAATTTCTGCAAAAGCAAAGTTGAAGAGGTCAGAGAAGTCCGTTTATGTCGGCCGTGACCCTCTAAAGATCTACTGTTGCACAAAGCTTGTAGCAGCAGGCCTGTGACCTGCAGTGTAAATTCCTGGACCCTTGAAGGTGTTCTTAAGCAAGAAGCCTATCCACCAAATGTGTGCAAGTGTATACATGAGCTGTGATGAGCAATGGAAACGGTCAATTTCTATTTTCAACACCGCAGATGAAGGCGGAGAGGAATGTATCAGTGTGTTTGTTGGAGAGGAGAGGGTGTGGCTTCTGGTGTTAATCTGAATAACGTCACAAATTGCAGGGAAGTATCAATGCTGTTGAACGAGATCTCAGTTAATGCTGGCTAAAAAAAACGGCATCGCTTCCTTTCCTCTACATACCAAAGTGCTGAGACACATGATCCTATGCTTTAGCCTCAGTGGGTATTATTGATAGGAGTTTGTTTTGCCGTGTAAACTCTAGAGCTGCAGCTAATAATAGTTTCATTATTGCTGAATCTCCCTCAAGACTTTCCTAATAAATTGATTACCGTTGTTTAGCAGTTGGGAAGCCCCTTTGTGACTTTGCCCATCACTGCGACTAGAAAAAACATAAAGTAATAGTTTAGAATGTATCTGAAAATCATGATACTTTGTCAAAATAATGACATTGTCCAAATGATGTCATTATTTTGAGATGTATAGTGACTGTCAGATACCAACTTAACCCATAAGGACCCAATGTGACATTTGTGTCATTTCCCTAATAAATGTTTCTCTATATTTAACCATCTATAGGTGGTTTATTGCCGTTTACTGTAATATCGTCTTCTGTATTTTGTGTTTTTTGTGAAAATCGGGTATTTTCCAACATTTAACATACTAATCATGTAGATGTGCATAAAAGTATAGAGTAAAGTTGAGAGTTATTATATCAAAAATAGAGACAACTGAAGGAAAAAGTAACATTTTCAGCAAAATTTCTCATTAACTGAACATAAACCAAGTGTCTCCATCCTCTGTCATTGATCTAACTCCATGGGTTTTACTGGTGAATCAATGTTGTAGAAGATGACAGTGTTTTTATGGTAACAATGGAGCCTCTGAATGTCCAAATGGGTCATATCTGATGACCATGAAAAGATGACACTGCACTTTAAACCAATTATTTACATGTATTAGTTGATCAACAGGTGTTCAGTAGTTTTTATCAATACATGATTTTGGTAAATAGTGGATGTTTGGGTCTTTGTGGGTTAAAAAAAGGTTAAATATAGAGAAAAATTTATTTGGGAACTGACACAAATGTAGTGCTGAGTCTTTATGGGTTAATATTTTTGATATTTTGCATCGTGTGTGTTCTCAGATAAATAATCAGAAAACAGTGAAAAGTACCCATCGAACTATCCCACCAACAGTGGTCCTCTAAAAATATGTTATTTACTCAGGTGTAATGCTAAAAAAGTGAGAACTTGCCATGTTTGTGATGCTACAAACATCAGATATTTTTACATGCTGCTAGAAAATGTATTTGATTCATTATGCAAATAGCTGTAGATTATATTTCTGTCAATCAAATCATCATATGCTCCTTCCATTTGTATAAAAACATAGCTCCATCACCACAGCACGACAGCTGGAGAAGTGGGAATTCTAGACTTTTTTTTCAATATTCTTTCACCCAACTTGCCATTCAACATGTTTTCTTTGCTTTGTTGGGTGTTCTGCACATAAAATCTTATACTTTACAAACATATTTACATCTGGCACTAATTTCTTTTTCCTGCTGAACACGAGTGGTAGTGTAATAAATCGACTGGGTGCTGCTGCTTGGCTCAGTTTTGTCGAGTTCAGCTCCTGTCAGATTACTCCAGAGGTGTTGCCTGACATTAAGCCCACTCTCTTCCTTTTGCTCCCAACGTGTATACATACACTCTGAGCTTTCATCACTTGCTGCTCATTCTTTTTTTGAGCTCATCTGCTGTGTATGCGGAGCCTTCACCTCTCGGTCGGGTTGCGTTCAGCTGAGTTGTACTCTGCCTCTGTTCTGTGACATCAGCCTTCAAATATGCAGCCGTCGTGGCTCAGCCAGATGAGCTCGGGTGGCCCCATTCATCTTAAGGTGCTGTCTGCTCCCCTTCTGTACAGCTCCAGCATACTTTGTCTCCTCTTGTCACTGATGGTCTCTCTCTTCAGACGGACTAGATAACAAGGATCAAAGGTGAAAATGTTTACAGCCCAGTCATTTTATCAGCCTGTCTGTAGTGTGTCGTATGTCTGGAATATTTTAGGAACGTCCACACTTAAATGATTAAAGAGCAGCAGTATGTATCTGATACTTTTTGCAGCAGTGATGAAGGACATTATTTCTGTTTTTTTTTGTTTTTTTTAAATATATGAATATTTATGTATATTTAGTACTAACTTGTAGCACTGACTGGAATACAAGCATGTCCACCAGTAGACATGTGACAATCCCATTTCCTGTGCAGGATCTGCCCTTTTGCATGCTATGTATCATATCCGAGGTGGATTCTTGACATTATCATTCCTGTGGAATCTTGAAAGTCCAGTAGCTTTACCAAATATATTCCACTTTTACATAGAGATTGCGGAAAAGATGGTGCTCCCACCTTTTTTTCCCTCCACTGACCATACACAGCCAAGCGAAAGGCGTTATAGAGGTGAGACAGAATGAACTTTTACACAGGGGGCCTACGTTCTGGAATAAAAGAAGCTGTGATGCATTTTTAAAACCCCGACGTGGGAGAGACAGACAAATAGAATGGAAGCACTGGCATAGAGTGCCACGGGCACAAGTTTGGCCTTGCTCCAGCCCGCTGCAAATGAAGCTGGCCATGGCGGACATGATCGAAACCGAGCTCGTGCCCACCACACAGGAGAAAATGACATGTATCCATGGAATCATGCCAGTGCCTCCATATGCACCTGCTGTCTCTCCTATGTCAAGAGTCAGCTGTCATCAAACAGTCATGCCTTGGTTGCGAAGGGAGAGGTGTTCCTTTTACACAGCGTTCCGCAATCATGAGCCCACCTTTATTACAGCTCTATTGCTACCTCTGAGGCATTACAAGGCTGTGATAAAGGGGAGACCAAATAATCCCACCACTGCGTTTACACAGACGTCATTGCGGAAAAAAGGCAAAATACTCCCGTGACAGAAGTGCTGTATAAAACAGGCTTTAGTGTGAGAATGACAGCTGGGTGCATTTATATAGTATGTGTATAAAATAATTTGCCAACCACCACCGAAGAAGCAAACAACAAAGAATAGAAATTGCGCAAACAGAGCATTCTCATAGTTTTTTGTCAACTTTTTAATTAAATAAAAGATTAGCAATGTACCCCTGACAAGGACAAGTCTTTTTTTCTTTCTTTAAAACAGAGATTAGTATGGTTTCTTTGATTGCACTGATTGAAGTCTGACTAGCATTTATTTGCTCTTGTCAACAATAAAACCTATAACACTTGAAATTATTATTCCGATTTGTTGTTGTTGTTGTTGTTGTTGTTGTTGTTTATTGTTTTATTTCAGCCTGAAAAAACAAACACAATCCATCCAATCCATAGATCCAACAAATCACTCTATGAAACAAAACCGTACAATATAATCTTCAGTAGTACATCTTCTTTATACAGTCAGACTGAAAAGGTGTAGGCTGAAGCCATGAAGCCTCTGTTTTCAATGTATGCTACTTGTGTTGTTTTGAGTCTTGTTTTTCTGTGTTTTGTACAAATATTGTCTCATGGGAGGTAGCTGTCCTTGTTTCAAATAACAGAAAATCAAATGTGAAGCTCAGCACAGTTATTTTAAACCTCTTTAATGAATCTAGTTTTATGATACAATTGCCATGAGAAAAAATTGTTTTTAGTCTGAAATATTATCATCATTTATTCACATTACTTGTACCATTGTGGGTACTATGATCATTACTGAGGTAATAGTAAGAAATGGCTCTTATATGTTAATAAGTCACAATTATTCAGTAGTGTGAAAATATCCTCAGTTTCTTACCCATGTGCAGGATTACTCTTGAAGCTGATCCTCTCTGCAGGTCCTAATTACCCAGCTCTTAATGACAGGCAATGGGCTTTACATCTGCAGGATATACGGTTTTGCATAGGAATGTGGCACATCCCTTTCTGCTTCTAATGACTTTTCCGTGTGGTTTGGCACTTGACGGCACACTTTTAATTTTTTGTGTTGTTTGTGTCTTTCAGAATGAAGAGAAACGTAACCTGAGTTTGGGTGGCCATGTTGGATTTGACAGCCTCCCTGACCAGCTGGTCAGTAAATCGGTCACACAGGGATTTTGTTTTAACATCCTCTGTGTAGGTGAGTACAAAACTACAGCACCTAAGCTGAAGAAACAGGACCAACTCTGTTAAAAGATAACACTTTATTTGAACTAGACTGGATTTTGTCTGGAAATAAGATTTTGTTATCCTACTGTTATTTTCAAAATTGGAATTGTGCGGTGACTTCCTGTCAGCAAATTGTTTTTGTCCTTTCTCTTCTATTCATATCATATTGATATAGGTCTGTTGTTAAATGCAGGTCCATCATTATGCAAGACAGATTTTCAGTCAAACAACTACACAAAATGCCATCACAGCACTTACACCCTCCACAAACCCAGGGAAACCCTGGCTATTGACAACTCGCAGGAATGTAATGTTCTAGCTTTCTCAACGCTTGATTTGTTTTCCTCAAAACACCATGTTCAACAAATCAGCAGCGTCACATTGTTCCTGACATGAAAGAAACACACAGGCCTCCTAGTTGTGTAAGGCAATAAAAAGCCTTGTCTGAAAGCTGATGAATTACTCCCTGGTGACTGAGCTACTTAACACGCTCTCTCTTTCGCTGCTCCTGCCTCCCCTCTGTAAAAACTCCAATCCACAGGGGAGACTGGGATTGGCAAGTCCACATTAATGAACACGCTCTTCAACACCATGTTTGAGAACGAAGAGGCGAGCCATTACCAGAACGGTGTGTACCTGCGGCCACGGACGTACGACCTGCAGGAAAGCAACGTCCACCTCAAACTGACGATCGTCGACACCGTTGGCTTTGGCGATCAGATCAACAAAGAAGACAGGTAAAGATGGGGAAACACCTACAATAATAATAAATAACACTCATGATTGGGGGAGATTTCTGTAAAATCTGCAGGTCAGACAAGGGTTAGATGTTAGAATACTTTGACAAGGCACGTTCATCTTTCTCAGGTCTCTGGATGCAAATAAACGCAAAAAACAAGCAAACACCAACTGACGTGAATGCTTGGCACTGAAATTCTTCTTGGTAGTTCTTCTGGGTTCAACTGGATTGATTCAGCTCTTTTGAAAACATTTCATCTCTCATTCAAGAGACTTCTTCAACTCTGGATGAGAGATGAAACATTTTCAAAAGAGCTAAACCATTCCAGTTGAACCCAGAAGAACTACCAAGAAGAATGATGACCTGGGCAAATGAGAACCTACACAGACAACATGGTGCTGAAATGTGTCACAGATTATTAGGTTTGATATTGATGAAAAATTATTATTAAAGAATTAGTTTAATTGTTTAAAAACAGAGTATTTGGGAGTTTTCTTGGATTTTTTTGGTGTTAAAATAGACAGGTTTAGGAAGCTGAGGTTGATTGAGAAATATAAACATAGTGCGTGTAACTTTAAATCTGGTTAAATGTGAAATATGTCTGGGTTATTAAGACAGAAAACTATTGAAACTCATGACAGCATGTAAGCTAGATATCTAAAAAGGAGCTGTTTTATGAACTTTTGATGTTTAGAGCCTTAAACTGATTTAACAGATGACATATAACGAT
>JAPTGZ010000007.1:5975075-5988542 GCA_029814645.1 Fowleria isostigma | reverse complement strand
TGTGTGCAATGTCTGAATAAAGCATCTCGAGCAAAACGGGAACCTGCGAGTTGGGGTCTTTATTTCACAACACTCTCCTGAAGTCCCAGCTGCATCAGTGGACGTATAACATAACACTGTTGTCAGCACTGGCTGGTGAACATTGGTGATGTCTGTTAGTTAAATAAGGGTTAAAACACAATGCCGGCTACCCCGCTGCAAATTAATGATCCAATAAAGTATGATGAGCCTATAATTTGACTCGTAACAAGCACTGGCTTTTGCTCAGAGGCACACCAAGGAACTGATGAGTGAGTCAGTGGGATTCCTCTCTCCCTCCCACTTAGGCATTTGTGTAATGCAGCCATACACAGGAATGCAGACAAACTGTGTGTTTATTTCTACACATCTGCTGCTGATTGGAGATGGAGCCTAGTTTGTTTTCATAATCTCTGTTTGTCTTCTGTATCTTTTAGTGCACAGACTGAGCTTACACCATATATTTCCTTCATACACTCACATATGCCTAATTAAAACCATGCCTTTGTTCTGTTTCATTTGGCTTTTGGCTTAATTTTGCTGTAGATGTGTTGTTTGTTGGTGTCCCAGTGCCAAAGTGTATTAGTTTGCTGTATTTTGTAATTTGCTGACAGCCTCTGGTTATTTTTCCCTCATGCATTATCGCTCTCCATATCAAGCTCGACATGTAGGTTTAGGACTGTCAACGGCGATCATCATCAGCCGTTGAGATGCACGTCAGACCCGGCTAAAACAAACCATTGCATCATAAATTCCACATATATCTTTTTACACAAAGCAGTTTTTTATGCAGGAACGCATATGCATTTTTGGTGGCTGAATCTGGTGTGACTCACGCCACAAAAATCAGAATAGTTCTGTTGGTGTGTATGAAGACCCTGTCTCTGTTTCTCCTCAGGTCAACATCATCCCCATCATTGCCAAAGCAGACACAATCTCCAAGAGCGAGCTCCATAAGTTCAAAATAAAGATAATGAGCGAGCTGGTGAGCAACGGTGTCCAGATATATCAGTTTCCGACAGACGACGAAGCCGTCAGTGAGATCAACGCCTCCATGAACGTAAGTTATGATGTTAAACCACAACATGGCTTCTGACTAATAATCAATGTTTTAACAATAGCAGCATATGCACATAGAGTGTACTAGGGCTCAATGTGGTCAGAAGGTCATATGACAGTCTTTTGGGATACAACTGCATTGCACAATATATCCTCTAAAGCAATGATTCTCAACTGGTGGGTCACGACCGTTAAGTGGGACGCAAACTCATCTTTAGTTGGTCACAGGCTTTTGTCTTGGCAAAAAACAATGTTAAAAAACCCGTCCTGTGCTTTATTTATTATTTATTATGGAGCTGATTGCCACCCAATCACACTCCCCAACAGTAGGTGGTGGTAATGCACCTACTGCATTACTACTAGTACTAGTAATGGTAATTAACACCAGATATTTCACAGCATAAAAGAAGATCCAGAAGTTTCTTTTCATATCATATCAAAGCTGTGATATGATGACTACATCAGATATGGTTTTACCTATATTGAGGACAAAACCTCAATGTATTTAATTCTTAAGTAAGTGACTGAATACACTTTTAAATTTTAACTGAGTGCACATATTTGGATTTGGTTAAAATCTATCTATGTATTTTCGTCATAAAGGGAATATTTCCATATTTAGTATCACCACCTGGTGGTCACTTTGTTTTATCATTAAGCTTGTCCTCTATGTTGGTATACTGTGATATTCAGTATTATCACAGGTTCAAAACACAGCATCTTTTAATTAAATAAATTTAAGAAGTTTACCTGTTATCAATTTGGGTCGTGGCTTGTCATTGATGAGTGATGGTGGTTCCTGAAGCCAGACCAGTTCACAACTACTGCTCTAAAACAGAGGCTGTAACTGTAACATGGTTTCTTTTAGGTTTCTGGGAAACTTACACATGGTGGCTCCTAAGTCAAAAACTAAAAACAGTATGACAGCAACACAGCTGGAGAAAATGCAAAACAAATCTACTGACTGATGGAGGTGACATAAGAATACAGCATGTATCAGCTTTGGGTTTTTTTTTTTATCAGTTTTTTATTGCGTGTTTTGAATAGTACAATACAAAAATTAACATTTTATGATACAAGATTTTGTGACACAAAAAAACCCCAAAACTAAACTAAAAACCTAAGCAAGTACCATCTTTTAATGTTCATTACTCGTAACAATTGTAATTTTTGATCAATCTATTTTGCAGGTGCTGTTTTTGGCAGTGTCTTAAATAGCAATTTCATCAAACATCTTCTTCGACAAAACTACTGGTCGGATTCATTTCAAATTTTATATGTAGTTTTCTTGGGACAATGTGAGAAATTTTGATTTGTGAATTTTTGATGAATTTTATAAATATTAAAAATGTGTCTTTACTTATAATGGGTCATATTTGGATGGCTTATAACATGGAAATAGTTACAGATATTAGTATAGTTACTATTGTGCATTGATGGGAAGTTATATAATGACATTGATTTAATTAGTTGAGTTCTCCTCCAGTGAAAGTACCATATACTCCTATTGGGAGATTGATCTCCTGCATTAAGACCACAGGACTATAACATAGAGGCAGAACCTGATGTCACAAATTCAACTTATTGACTCTTGATAGAACATGCTATAGGGATATTGGTCTTATTTTTGCTTTATTCAGTCACTCAACAACAGTCAGAAGTCATTTTCAGTAGTTGTGACTTTATTTCAGTCACCAAAACTCCCTCATGTTAAAGTCGTCTAATCGAGGCTGACAGATGCTAAAGACAAGTACACACTGCAATTTTGGGCGGTCCCAGACCACAGTTTAGAAAACATAGTGAGGTCAAGGCACAAAACTGGTGGTCCTACATTACACAGTGAAGGAGGCTGTCGTCATAGTACTAAACTGCTCAGGCCTATGTCACCTCAAAAACCAATAGGAATCCACCATGAAACAGCAGAGTGATCAAGGTGTAACCTGTATTTATGCAGCTGAAGCTAATGTCAAGCTTTTTGTGTAAAATTGTCGTCCCATGTCATCATCTTTTCTCAAGTCCACACTTTCCGCCTTCTTCTTGTTATTGGATTTTGTCTGTTTTTTCTTTAATTTTTATTACACATAAAGAACTCTCTTCTACCTGGACAAACATTAGCACAGCTTAATTGTTTACAACTATAAAAGTGCAGAAAGTGACATGCACTGATGATGTTTAATTCTTATACTTTGACTTGTGTTTGTATCCTGAAATTCAGTAGGTTTTGTCATCACTCTGTCTGCTCATGTCGTACCCATGTTTATTAGATCCATGTTGTAGAGTGTGACTGCTGTAAACGTATAAGACTTCTAAAATGTCACAGTCTGCAGGAACCTTAAAGCTGTGGATAACTTTTGTCACCAATTTAATCATAGCCTAAGTATCATGAATCCGTAAGTCTTTCCATGATTACACACCTGAATCTCTTTCCTCATGGTGAAAAATTATGAAGCGAACTCCACCATAAACAATCATTGTGTTCATATACCTAGCTGGTAAGTAACTCAGGCATTTTTGGAAATTTGCTGTGGCGTACATTGTGTTAAGTGGAGTTCCATACAGAGAGAATCCGCTGGCTTTCACTTAGTCGAAATGTTTGTTGTTGTTGTCACTATGGCTGCGTGGAGCTCCACTTCCCACAATGCACGTCATGACAAATTTCCAAAAATGCCCAAGTTACCCACCAGCTAGGTATGTAAACACAATGATTGTTTATGGTGGAATTCACTTCAAAATTGTTCACTGAGGGAAGAGAGTCAGGTGTGTAATCACAGAAAGACTTATGGATTTGTGATACTTATGACTCTGGTTTTACAGATTTGGTGAAAAATTGGTGATGAAAGTCATCCGCAGCTTTAAAAAATCTCTGTAAACAGTTTAGACTAAAAACTGTGTGATTTCTTTGAAAAGTGAAACATGACAAAAATAAAGGCAGTCCACATTTTAAGATTCTCCCATCGTTCACTCTTAGTGCAGATGTTGTTCTTAAAATGTAATTGAAAAATATTATTCTTTATCATAAACAGTCCATGGATAATCCAACACAATTTACACCTTTTTATGTGCAAAACTATCTGACTTGTGGTTCAGTAATTAGTATTTTCCATTGTCAAGCTACAAGCTACACAACCACTGACGTTACTTATAAACACTGAAGAGAAACTCCATGTAGCAGTAAAAATAAGCACAAACCGCTGACTGTCTCTTAGACAGGAGGTGCTTATTTGTAGAAAAGGTAACCTTTTTTTTAGTTTTAGGTTTTCTACTTGGACTCATTTAATCACTAATGCTCAACTATACACCCACACAACTCTCAAATGCACAAACACTAACTTCTGTCATGGATAAATGCTCTTTCGCAGGCACAGTCCTTGTACAGTATACCCATCTATTCATAGGCGGTTACATCAGCGCCCACACTCACCAGCTTGTTCCTCAGCCAGCTGGTTTCAACTCACCACCTAATTTTTGAGGTTGCGTGTTGGGCATGTTTTACCCATGATGCCTCACTGTCGATGCTAACAAGACACAGAAGCTTCTAGAGCAATAAGAAAGTGTGGGTTTAATCACTTAAACAAAACGGGCCGTGCTGCTCCAGCTGAGCCACATGGTAAAAGTTAAAACACACTCTGCTTTAGCTCATATGTCAACATGGTTACACTTGACTCTGGTGTGGTCTGGTTGTGAAAGATAAGAGACACGACAGTCACAGTGAAGCAGAGTTTAATTGAAACTAAGCTCTTAGACTTTTTGTTGTGTTTATTTAGACTTTATGTGGATTGTAAAATATACTCTGTAAAAATTTGCTGTGTAGAATAGTACCATGCAGTAATAAAGTGTTAAAATGTGTAAACCAGGAGTCAGGTAGAAGCCCTCGGGTGCAGCAGGGATTACACCTGTGACCTCTCTGACCTCTGACCCCTGTTCCTGTGTAGGCCCATCTGCCGTTTGCTGTGGTGGGAAGCGTGGAAGAAGTCAAAGTGGGGAACAAAACAGTCAGGGCCAGACAGTACCCCTGGGGTGTCGTACAAGGTGAGAATCATTTCCAATCATGTTAAATTACACTGTATTTTGCTCGTGTTTGTGTTTTTCACACGTGGTATAATGAGTTTTAACCATCAGCTAATGTTTAATGTGACAAGTTTTTGAGAGTAATACAGATGCAGTAGAACATAAAATGGAGTATCATTCATATTATCCAACAGTTAGATTAACATTTTGCATAAAGTGATCAGACAACTGAGTAAACCTTTAGTTTTATGTTGATTGATTGGTTTAGTTTGAGTTTATGCACTCAATGTACAATACTAATATAAATTTTATTGTGTACACAGATATATGTAGAGGAGTTTGTTGTAAATACAATATACATAGAGAAATTTACATAAACAAATATGCATAAAGAAATGTAGAGACACTGGTTGTAAACACGCAGTACACCAAGCTAACTTTAACACAACATACAAAACACAAATGTATAAACAGAAAAATACTCATAAAACAACAGATTGTAGACACCAAAATGGCATAATATCCTTATCATTATGTATACACAATATACATCAACATATACAATAATTTACTATTAATATATAACCCTAGTAGCCCAAAAGGGAGTGAGAAGAAGCAAAACTTATCTACTTCTACCCCCAGTTTCACTACCTAAATCTGTATGGTTGCCGTTATATCAGAGAAATTAGTAGTAAACCCTTAGTAGTACACCAAAACTAACTTTAACACAACATACAGAAGACAAATGTACTCCATAAAAAAGAAAACAATACTAATCAAACACAAGTGATTATAGGGACCAAGATGAATAATAGGAAAAAAAGTAAGTGTATATAATAAATATTGTCAATGAATAAGTAAAAATAAGTGAAAAGCAAAAAACAAAGAATACCACACAAGAGAAAACACACACAAGGCAAAGAACTCAACCACGTCTTGCAAGTCACTAGTAACCATTTTGCTGATCTCGGTTGTTGCACATGATGCCTTTGCTTTTTGTTGCCAATTAAGCAACAAAAAGGCTGTGAACAGTAGCTTCCTGTTTCAGCGTCCTTGTGGGCTGACACATTTGACAGCCAGCGACAACTCAACAGGGACCCATCCACAAATGCTAATTTGGTTTTATGAATCATTAATATCAATTTTCAGGCTGCATGTTATAGCTGATGCTGCTGATGGATGTATTCCTAGCTCAGCTCATGTCTGTGATATTACAAGGTTACAGATAATAACAGGATATCGATGGAGGACTGCATGCAGAGATTTTGTGGCATCATGGGTCACTGGCAATACCTCTTCCTCACTTACCAAAAGCTCAACTCGCTGTTTTTATTGTAAAGTTGTTTTTATTGGGTGACATGATGGTGCAGTGATTAGCACTCATGCCTCACAGCAAGAAGGTCCTGGGTTTGATTCCAACATCAGTCGATGGGGGTGAGACCTTTCTGTGTAGAGTTTGCATGTTCTCCCCGTGTCTGCGTAGGTTCTCTCCAGGTACTCCGGCTTCCTCCCATCATCCAGCGACATGCACTAATAGGTTAATTGGTTAATGTAAATTGTTCATATGTGTAAATGTGAGAGTGTTAGTCCTTCGATGAACTTGCACCCCGCCTTTGCCCATAAGTAGCTGGGATATGCTGCAGCGACCGAGGATGAAGCAGGTTTAGATAATGAATGAATAGTATATTTGCAATTTGAGATTTGATGTCAAATGTAAAGTGTGTGCAAATAAAATGTGTTATTATTATTATTGTTATTCTGCCGTCACAAGATAATATCAGGACTGAACAATCCATTAAACAATCACAGTATGGCCAAGTACAAGTAAGTGTACTGTAGGAGCTGCAGTGTTTTTGATAAAGGTACTACTCACAGCACCCATCAATGTCTAAACCCTCAATGCTTCTTCAGTCCCAACAATAAAAACAATCTGTAAATTAGGCTTTGAAAAGGGTTTTACCTATTTACCAATTTACCAATCTTGTTATTATGGAATGTATATTATTTTTTCTGCTTTGATATAATGTTTGTGCTCCATACCATGTATTTGGTGATAAGCAAAATAAAATAAAATTCAATTAATTTTATTTGTAGAGCCCAGTGTCACAACAAGGTTGCCTCACAGAGCTTTACAGAATTTGGCAAATGTAAAACTAAGCAACAGTCAAATAAACAGTCGATGAGGCACATGGATTAATGGTCCTGGGCATCCCCCATCCTTAGACCCTCTTTCTCGGCAAAGAAAAACTCCCAAAACCCAGTGGGAAAGGAGAAACCTCGGGTAGACCCACTCCTATGGACGGACAGGCTGTAGATGTGACCAGGACTGTAAAATAAATACAGTGCATTGCAATATATCATCAAAAATGTAACATCGTGGTTCCTCAGCTCAACTCTTGTTGTCCAAATGTAGGACAACATGCATGGCTGCCACAGACCCCAACAAAAAAAGAATAATTTCTATGTGTTCAGTGAATTACTTTTCCTAAAATTGTGACTCAGACTGCAATCATAACTGTCAGTATATTCATAGTGTGAATGCTTTTGCTTATTTTATTGCACAATCATTCATCATAGATTACATGTGATATGGTGTGTGTGTGTGTGTTTGTCATGGGTGCACTATGTTTGAGGAAGTGAAGCCTTTGCTTATATTTGGCGCTGTCCACCTACGTCTATGGATTTGTGTGGATTTCCTCAACTGTAGATACCAAATTGGCCAAGTAAAAACGTCCGAATCGTGCTGACAGAGATACACACACAGATGCACTGAGCCCACTCCTGTATTATGATATAGATTACCGTTCATCGTATAAGTTAATAGTTCTAGTAGATGTTTAGTGTTTGTGGAAAACCTTACATAACACAGCTCAGCAGATCTCTGGGTTTCCTGCTCATCTGCTGAGCGTCCACAGTGAATGATGTTTCCTTCTCATGACAGAAAGCGACGAGCGCTCCCCACAGTTTATCCCCTCCCTCCTGATGCCGAGCAGCCTCTCCAAGCGTGACTTTATGCAGGGTGACGCAGTAAAATGAAGGGCGAACGGGCACGCTTTACAGTAATTTGTAAAATTAGCTGTGTTGGTTTTGTAATATTTGCTGTCCTTCACTTTTAGGACATCAAGTCCCTTTATGTCCCCGCACAACTGCTCCCACGTCGGTCAGAAAGACTTGGCCTGTTGTGTAAAAGAACTTCATTTCCCACAACCCATTGTCGACCAAGCTAAACGGAGTAATTTAATAATGTCACACAGAGGCCCGCTGTGAGAATATTAGCTCTCAGATGGGAGTACTACTCTCACGGAAGCGCGCCACGTTCCTCCTCCCTCCCTTCCTTCCTTCCTTTCCTCGCTCTATTGCTCTCGCGTCCTCACTCTCCTCCTTTTCTCTCTCTCTCCATTAATCCACTGACCACCCTCGTCCCCCCAATCCTCAGAGGACTTGGTGGTTATTTATAAAGCCTGCTCTGTGTGTGTGTGTGTGTGTGTGTGTGTGTGTCTCTTGAGGACGGATTCCTCTGGACTTCATCAGTCACTGTGAAGCGCTGGTCCAGTAGCAGACAGATTAGTGCCATCTGCAAAAGGTCACCACACCTCTGTTTTACTGTGGGCTCATTTCCAGGCACTTAATCTTTTCTTTATCTTGTCGCTGCAGGTAGATGCTGGTTGAAAACAGGTTGTGCAGCGTTTAATTTATGATGCCAATAATAGAAAGGGGGCAAAAGGTAAAATATTTATAAAAGCACAGTATTTAGTCTTCATGCAAAACAAAAAGCAACACCACAAAACAAAGCAAACCACACACACACACAAAAAAACCCTATAATTATTATTATTATGTGTTTTTTATTTATTTATTTTTCTTGCACTCTACTGTGTTGCCTTGACCTGTGAATTTCCCCACTGTGGGGTCAATAAAGTCTCAACTAACCTAATGATGAACTGATAATGAATACTTCTGGATTAAAAAAAGTCTAATCAGAGATTTCATTTGTGAAAAATATTGTTTGTGTATTTCACCAACTAGGCTGTGAAACACCACACCCTTCTAGATAGCGGTAATCGTCTCTTAAATCCAGTTTTATATCAGCGTGGGTGTGGATATAAACAAATCACGAGTCCACTTTGCGACTGGCCATGTAGGCACATATCTATTGTTTTGTGGTTGTGTTGTTGTCTCCGCCTAATGAGCTCATCCATCATGTCTGTCCCTGCCCAAAAAAACATTCTGGTTGAAGTGTGTCGTAATAAGAGAAAAAAAGGGTCTGTTTTCAAAACGTCAGCTTCTCATTCATATAAAACACTCTGTCGCATTATCTGAGGGTAAAAAAAAGGGGCAGAGGAGGACAGATACTTCTGTGTTTTAGAACACTCATCCGACTCAAAGGGAGGTCTGTGCAAATGGAAACAGTTGTTAAATGCCAGATGTCATATGGATGGGTTATGGTAACCTCTTGAAGAGCCATGGGAAATTTCCATAGACGTGGAGGAAGACAGAGAAAGGGCTGTCCACTGACAAAAAGAGTAATTGAAGGAGGCTCAGTGTGTGTGTGTGTGTGTGTTTATCTTCCCTCAGGATCTCACTGTGTTATCTCTGAACTTCAGACATGTATGACATATAACAGGGTGCTGGTATTTCTTCTTGACAAGCTACTGTGTGTGTGTTCGACTGTGCGAATACCCACCAGTGGGCTCTTTGAATATAGACACCAGTCACCACATAATTTACTTGTATATTTATTATCATCACATAGTTCATATTTAATCATCTGCCTTTGTTATTTACTCTTTAAAAAGTTATACATTTATATTATATATTAGATATAATAGTTGAAAAAGTTACCATATTATTAACATTATGATATCAGACTGTCACAGTGTGGCTTTTATACACAAAAAGACAGAGTTGAATTGAAAGGATCATCTACAGCAGTGGTTCTCAAACCTTTTACAGTGGAGTACCCCCTGATATATACTTTTTTTAGCAAAGTACTCCCAACTCTAGCATCAGTGTTTTTGATTGAAAAAAATTAGGCTAAATTTGTTCTTGTGCCAAACGTGTCTGTATATATTTTCAAACTTTTGTAAACAAGCAACATATATTTAACTGTAATCTATAAAAAAAATAGTTTTTTAAAGTAAATTCTGTGCAAAATATTATCTTAAAAGTGCTGTTCATTGATTAAAAAAAAAACGTCATTAATTAATCAATAAAGACTTATCTACTCAAACTTGTTTTGAATAATCTAAAATATAAATGTTCTTAAAATGTTACCAAAGCTCAAACAAGATGACTGACAATAAAACTATTATGTGAATGTGTTTATTGTGTTTTATATTTAACTTTTAACTCTCATTATTTATTTTGTGTTCAGTACATAATGAATTATTTAATGTGTTTTTCAAAAAAAAACTTTCAAGTACCTCCTGGGGGTACATGTACCCCTTTTTGGATCTCCTGATCTACAGGACAAGTATTCCTTTTCTTACTCTGCACATCCTTGTTTTTGTAAATTTAGATAAACTCTCAGGTAGATGTTTTTTTTTTCAGGTCCTTACCCAAAAGGTCATTGCACTAAATGTGTATGTGTAGCTTTTCTGGATTAAATATCTAAAAAAAAAAAAAAAAGGCTAGGCTTATGGTCTGTATATTCTTCACCTGTGCACTTGACATCAAATATGCCCAGTGATTTTGAAGAAAAATGAGATGCATTTTAGTGAAATGCATGGAGTGATGAAGTTCAATCACACTATTTATATGATTAGAGCTTTTATTGTGAAAAGTAACAGAAGTATTGGATTTGTTTTCCTCCTGAGACACAGAAGCAGAAAATATCATTTTATGCTTCAAAACATCTTAAAGGTTTACATTTCAACAGGTCTTGAAATAATAATGTTAAATGTTTCTATTTTTGGGATTTTTTTTTTTTGGGGGGTGGGTGGGGGGTGTTAATGATTATTCTGTAAAATGTGCAGTTAGTGTTACAGTATCTTGCAGATGTATTCACCCCCTTGAGCTTTTTTGCAGTTTCTCATACCACAACCACATACTGAAAAGTATTTTATTGGGATTTTATGCGACAGACCAACACAAAGTAGGGAATGAAAATGATACATGGTGTTCAAGATTTTTTGTGAATAAAAAATCTGAGAAGTCTGGCGTACATATGTATTCACCCCCTTTACTTCCCTAATTAAATCCCAGAGCAACCAACTGCCTTCAGAAGTTAGTTAATTAGTAAATAGTGTATAAGCTTCAATCTAAGTAGAAGTACAAACTCAGATGGTTTGTTTACTTTGTGTTTTGTCACATAAAATCACAATTAAATATGAATAAGTTTGTGGTTGTTATGCGACATTATGGAAAAATTGAAGGATTAGACTACTTTTGTAATGTGTTCAACGCGCCTGCTACTAGCCTTCTGCTTCACCATGACTAGAAAATGTAAGGGGAAAAAATGAAGTTGCTGTAAAATGTCCCTACAAAACTTTAAAATGTATTTAATTTGTGGCTCATTCTGGCACTATGGGCATGAAATGGGTCTTAAATTACATCCATTAAAGTTTAAAATGGCAGCAAGTGACAGATAAAACTAATATTTCTTCAAATGTTTATATCATATTTCATAGTATGCTTTATTTTTTATGCAGTTTAGCAGTAAAAGGATACTCATATACTCCTAACTAGAAGAAAATGTATCCCCCAGTGTTTTGTTTTTTAACACAAAGACGCAGTTTTAATTGGGATCCCTTGAGTTTGTTTTTAAACAAACTGTGAACAAGGCATGTACTGTGCAGTGCATCCCACCGCTATATTTAAACCCCAGTGCACAAACTAAATTATCTCAAATGCATCTTTGACATTCTTGTGCTTCACTCCATTGTTAATTACTGGCACACATCGACTCATTCCCCCCTTTAGATGAAGAGGAGAATGTGGAACAAATGGATCATTTTAGCGGCCATGTTCCCGTTGTCTGACTAAAGGCTGGATTTGCCCACAGCGTCAGGTTTTTTGTCTATATTTGTCTGTTTGAATGAATTTGTGATTAATTCAGATTTGTATGCAGCCATGTCCCTGCTGTCTTTGATTTGTATGTTTGTGTATCTGCACAGCCCTGAGCCCTGATACTGTGAGGAACTCGCTGCTGCAGTCAGGCAGTAGATTGGCCCCCACTCAGCCCTCAGCAGGGGTCCAGCACAGACAGACTATTAGATGCCAAATGAACACGCCATTTCAGTAGCCTGGATATAGCAACAGAGAACAGCTCATTTCTGTGTTTAACTCTCATTATCCCACTAATGATGTGGTACACCAGGAATTTTTTTCAGTAAATATAAGGGAATGAGTCATACAACCGCATCACCACTACTATTCTCACATCTTTTTTAGATTTATTCGAGTTAAGAGGCATAAAAGTAGGCAAAGGTCAGTCAGCGTATGAGTATTATTTCCCTCTCTAGGTTTATTTCTTCTTTTTTTTCTCACGCTATCTTTTGCTGCAGGCTGTTCAGTACAAACCAGTAGAAGCCAAATGCCAATCTAATTGGGCTTTTTAACTTATTATCACTGCCTTTACATCCTCACAGTTCACAGCTTGTGGTGGTATTTAAAGAGAATATACTGTACCTCCCATAGTCCACCACTGCTACCCTGGGGTTCACAGCATATATCATCAACGCCTGAGAAACCACGTGTCTCCACTTCACACGTGCCCCATCCCTGACAGACAAGAGGCCTGTTTATATGACCATAAAAATCCCACAACTGGGAGGAATCAGATAATTATATGATCAGATCTGATGCTTTTATATGCACTTAAGAGATGCGATAATCCACAACCCTGGTTTAGACACTCCAGTTTATTATCAGATTTTTTTCAGAATACGTACGGATACTGATAATGGGTTAAAACTTCTTGTTGTCGTCTACTCATGTTTGACAACATCAGTTTTCTACTATTTTAATTATCTCCCCAAAAAGGCATTTCAGGTTTTACCCCGAATGCCACCAGATCCACCAGCGCCGGATATCCTTCGTATGAGCGCAATAACCAGGACAGATTTGGTTGGATTTCTTATCCCCTGATAACCAACATAGTGGAAGAACCCTATCAATTTCAGCTTCTCTATGAGCATTATACATCATCAAAATGGGGGCGCTTTAGTTGAAAATCACTTTATAGGACATAAATCAAGCAATAATTGGCCGATTGAGACAAAATTTGGTTCATGTGGATTGTCTTACAAATTTCCATTATCTCGCTCCCATCCAGAGTTCATACGGTGTCATTTTCATTCCCTAGGTCAGGGGTGGGCAATCCTGGTCCTCAAGGGCCGGTGTCCTGCAAGTTTTAGATATTTCCCTTTTCCACACACCTGG
>JAPTGZ010000007.1:5942073-5960897 GCA_029814645.1 Fowleria isostigma | reverse complement strand
GTCCACCCCATCACTGACAAATACTGTAAAAATAAGTGACAAGGTGGACAGTTTTGGCTAAAGTTAGCATTTAGTGACCACATGTTGGACGTCGTGTTGGTAAACCAGGTCATCTTTATAATGTTCAACAAATGTATTTAAAATTTCTGAAAAGTCTTGACAGGGTGGACACGCTAAATTGAACAACTCAACAAAACTAAAATGATAAAAATTGTTAAATGTAAATTAAAAATACTTAATGCCGTTGAAGATTATGTTTCCACCGCCACTGAATACACCCAAAATGATGATGTCATCAACCAGATTATTAACCCATAAAGACCCAAACAGCCACCACAGCAATCAAAAGCATCACCTGATATACGTAAACACCTGCTGATCCACTAATCCTAGCAATCCATGTAATAAAAATTGGTGTAAAACACAAGTTGTCATCTTTTCATGATCATCAGATAAGACCCATTTGGTCATTTAGAGGCTCCATAGTTACCGCGGAAACACCGTCATCTACAACATTGATTCACCAGTAAAATCCATGGAGTTGGATCAATGACAGTGGATGGACACACGGGGTTTATGTTCCATTGATAATAGATTTGGCTGAAAAAGTCACATTTTCTTCAGTTTTCTCTGTTTTTGATCAAATAACCCTCAAATGTAATATCAGCAAAGTGATTAAAGTGCATGATGAGTCAATTAGACACAGGAAAATACTTGATTTACATTGAAAAAAATCCAACACAAATCACAGTATATTATAATAATAAATGGTGATAAATCGCTTAGAATAAGATTAAATTGAGAGAAAAAATCATTTAAGAGCTTCCACAAAAATATTACTGGGTCTTTAGGGGTTAAAGGGGTGATTCCCCCAAAGTGACAGAGTGGCCAGAAATTTTAAGGACATGTGTAGAATGTTAAATAATACAATAAAAATAAAATACAATTGATCAAAATTACTTGTTTTATCAATAAAATTGGGTGTGATGTTATCTAAAAAGTATTTTAATTTTACTTTTCAAACTCGGTAAAGTTAGAAGGGCAGTGTGAGGGACATGCAAAAATCATGGACATTCCCCTCATAGAAAATTGTATAAATAAAATCATATTTCAAGAGGTTTAAAACTGTCCTGATGTATGTGTAAGTATTCATAATAAACCCCAAATTCAGGAGGTACAAAGCTCACCCATCACATGATTTGCTTCCTCTACTGTCACTGAGGATTTATTTCATACATTATTATGAGTATTTTCTATTATAAATTCGCCTGCAGAGTCACTTTAACCCTTTCATGTATGAAAAAAAAAAGTATCTAGATTTTTATTAGATTGATTTTATTCCTCAAAATTAGGCTAAACTTGAAACGCATTTTGAATTATATTTTATCTTTAAATATGGTTTTATAAGAAGATATTTTAATTTGTGAGACAAAGGAAAAGTACAAGTTTTTTGCTTTTTTAAAAATTAAATAATTGCCTATATTGGACACATCATGATTGAAAAGTTTTTTCAATATTGCAATATTTTATAGAATGATAGACAGATGTTTTTTGTTTTTTTTGTGTATAAAGTTGTCCACAAACATTGGGGAGAAAACCCGTAGCTGGGTCTTAGGAGGTTAACTGCATGAGATCACAGAGCAGTCCAAATTTTAAAATTAATATTTTTTTTTCATTGTATTGTTTCGGGTCTTTAGAGACTGCTCCCATGTGGTTTGGAGAATACTGCCTTTATAACCCTTTGGAAAACGAACTTAAACTATGTGTCCAAAAATGTGGATGTCATGCATGAAAGGGTTAAGTCTAAATTTATTTTGGTACCTGTAATGAATGTTAGTTTTACAGTTCATTGACGTAGCTCTAACCTTGGACCTGCTTCCTCTTGTAATGGATCCGTTTTCTGCAGCCAGAATCAGTCCCATGCCATTATTATTCTGTCCGCCACCTGCAGGTTCGCTGGATCTCATCCAGATGTACAATCTGTTCTGAGCTCGCTGCTCTCTGTATTCGACATCAACACTCTGCTCACAAAGATAAAGGGCCTGTGGCAGTCTGTTCAATACACTCTACAGCATGTTACACACCTCCTGGGTTTGAGTATGCCTCATATCTGACAGTGTTTACAAGGCTCTTAGTGTTGGATAAGTTGTGTTTAAATCTAACATTCTGACAAACATTGTGTTGAAAAAAAAAATGGACTCCAGCCATTTACATCATGAGATGATAAAGTGAAAATAAGATGAAATAGGATGAAAATCAACGCCCACCACAAGTAAACTGTCACTGGATTAAAATTAGACGTACTAAATGATTTGATATTTTTCATACATTTGCTCATATCCTATTTAACGTCATAGCTTTATCATTGGAGCTTTTAAATGCCAAATTAAATGCCTTCACCTTCAGGACTTGTTCCTGTTGAAAATTCACCTCTCCATGTATTTATTTCAAGGTTTGCACACATTTTTAAGGTCAAATTCAAGCACTTTTAAGGGTCATTTTCTAATTTTTCCAGCACATCACTGGGATAAAATACATATCTACAGGAATACATATTTTGATTATTTGTAACACTTTTTTATCACAGGGTATTGGACTATAAATATCCAAAATGATGTTTCATAAGAGCAAAAAGTGTAGAAATTTAAGAACACAAAGATTTATCAAAAAAAAAAAAAAAATCCACTTGGTGTTCTTCAGACACACTTGTACCAAGACAAAGATTAAGATAAAAATTTACCTGGAGTCGACCTGAGAACGCCTGGGAATTTTCTTTTTTTACATAAAGTTTTATTTTTCAAAACTGATCACCTCTCTGGAAGTAGTTTTGGCTTAAGTTCATGTTAAAAATAAATAAATCACATCAGTTATAATTGCAAATATTTTTAAGTACTTTTCAGACCTTGAAAACACAACATTGAAATTCAAGCATTTTCAAGGATTTCAAGCACCCACATGATCCCTGTTATTTGCTACACTTGTCACTGCAAAATGTTTAAAATAAAGGTGATTTTATATTATAAAGTCAATGCTAATATTCATATCCTAATGTGTTCATATAAAAGAAATAAAATGCATACTTTTAACAAGGAATATTAAATATAAAAGCACAACACTAAGAGCACATTTTGCCAGATACAGAGAAAAACCAGGTGGTTGTTGAAAGTTAAGATCTTACACCAATAAAGGGTCCAAAATTAAGGAAATCTGAGCCCGAAAACATATTTGGATTCATTAATGCATAATGAGATAAACAGTGAACTTTACACATATACACTTAGCGGTATTCGGATGACATTTATAGAAGGATTTATTAATAAATCATTCCTGGGTGGATTGATGTGGCATTTAATGTGTACAAAAAATATGGAAAAAAAATATTTTTTATGGCGATGGACAGTATATTTTGATTTGCTTGGCAATAAAAGCAGATATTCTGAAATCCCTTTATTTTTTCCATCTTGAGTCTAAACAAATTGAAAAAATAGTTTTGCACCTGGCTTTATCATATGTTCAGATCCATCTACCAAATATATGCAAAATCATGCATATTTAATGAGATAATGCATAATCTGCATAAATAAAAGTACAAATTTGAAAAACCTAAAATACTTTTTTTTCATACTTGTATAAGTAATCCACTTTGGAAGTTTCATGGTGATATTTTAAAATTTGACCCTATTCTCCTGGAGTGTCTGGCCTTAAAACAGTTGAGTTTAACCTAGCTGAACCCAGTCAGATGTAGAACTGAATATTAATGTTATTTGGGACATAGACGTTGAATGACAGTGTAATTGCTGGTGTCATTTCTGTTTCCATTTGTGGACTTGAGTCCTTCATGACCAGTTGGGATCACTGTCAGTCATTTCCTCCATCTGGCTCAGGACTCAACTTGGCGGCCTTCCCAACATGAGCAGGTGTCTCTGGCCTGATTCTTGCTTCCTTTTCAAACTGACAAAACCACAACACACCATGTTAGACTTTTCAAGTCGTAGCTTTATTTCTGTGGTCAAAACAGGAAGAGATAGCTGCCTCAGTATGTGAAGTAATGTGTTAAAGAACAACAAAACTAACATTGGTTGATGCTGCACCCAGTCTGACTGGATGGATGGAAGATGCTTAAAAAAATAAAAACAGACAGTAACCAGTTCACATTATGGATATGATGGGACCGATGGTCATCTGAAGACAGTCAGCAGGTTGAATGTCTGAGTGAAGATCCAGATCCTCTACTGGATCTAAATTAAACGTACAAGTCAACACTAAATGTAGTCATGTTCTGTTCCCATTGTGGTTTATTCATCAGATATGAGTCTAATGTGTTGGTACCCTGAATAATCTCATCCTAATTTATTTAGTTTATTAAATTAAATATTTGTTTTAAAAACTAGAACACAAGCTTTATCATAACCACTAATAATGCTGTTGGATAATATGTTAAATTAAACAATAAAAAAAATCTTCAGTCATTTTTCAGGTAATCTCATGATGCCACAAACCTTTGTCTTTGCGTTTTCGACTAGTGTGATCCGATCTCCCTGTGTGCTATTAAAGTGAACAGAGGTAAATGGAAAGGCCTCCACCTTTTCTTTGTATATGTAATAAAGTAAAGTAACAGACTGAAAAGCACAGTAATGAAATAAACAGTTGCAGCATTTAGTTATGAAATTAAAGCTTTTTCCAACAGTAACTTTTGTAAATAACTGTAAATTTAAAAAGCACAAAAAACATGTTTAGTATAAGTAAAAGATTAAAATAATGAAGACTTCTGAAAAAATATAATCATTTGCAGTTTTTTTTTTGTTTAAAAAAAAAAGCTTGTTTTCATCTCAAAGTGCTGAAAGGCTCTGGGAGGAACCGGAGCACCAAGATACTCAAACAACATCTGGATCAACCTTCCAACGTAAAAAAAACACCATTACTGACTCGCAGACACACACAAGTTATTCTTAATTTGTGGCAGATATAAAAAAGGACAGGTAGGTTAAAAAATGAGGAAAAATGGCATTAACAGAGAACTTGGACCCATAGTTCTACCTCACACAGAAACATCCTGTTTAGAATCAGTCACTTCAGACTGTTCTTATCGACGTAAGACACAGGTTCTGGACTCCCACACTGATTCATACACACTTCCACGCCCATATATGGATGCGGACAGTGTGCACAAGAGACTAAAATAATATTAAAAACAGAACTGAACTTGATGTCTCCACAAAACGACTCCTTCCATGACAGGTGAGTAACTTTGATTTGCAGGGAATGGAAGTTTGAAACGGAAACATCTGGACCTCGGTCTAAAATCACAGCATGGGGACTCCTAAACGTGGACGGTGTGAGTTGGACGTCCTACTCGGGGACAGCAGGGTGGAGTGGCGGACAGGGGGACACGTCTTTCTGCTGAGAATCAAACAGGCCTTCGGTGTCGCCTCCCTCAGGCCTCGGGGCCGTTGTTGCTGCCGCCGCCTCCTCGCTGTACAGACACCTGAACCCGTCGTAGTACTCGTCGACATCCCCCTGCTCTGTGCCCCCCCGCTCCCGTCTGGACTGACGGATGCTCTGCTCTCCGTCGGCCTGGATCAGGCACCCGTCCAGGATGTAGACGGCGTTGGCGGGCAGGGCGAACTCCAGGCTGTGGAGGTACTCATCCACCGTCTCTTTACAGTGAATGAACTCCACGCTGTCGACCTGAGACACAAGAGGATCACACGGAAACATCAACCGCCTGGTCTCACTGCAGGGTTCATGCACAGTTTTTAAATTCAAGCACTTTTTAGTGCTTTTAAGGGTCATTTAACAAATTTTTCCAGCAAAGCACCTTAAAATCTACAGGAAAATATATACTCATGATAATTTTTCTTTAACTTTTTACCACAACAATGTACATTGTATTATGCTACAAATGCAAATCACTGGTGATTAGCTGTGGCGACCCTGAAAGAAAGCAGCCGAAACAGACAACAACATCTACAACTACGTTTCATAAAAGCAAAAAGTTTAGAAATTTAAAGAACAAAGTTTTATCCAAAAAAGGGAAACTACTTGGTGTTCTTCAGGTACCTTTGCACTGAGCCAAAGATTAAGATTCAACCTGAGAGCACCCACTAATTTTATTTTTTGGCAAAATTTGATAAAATGTTTCACCGGTCTGCAAGTAACTTTGGTTATAATTTCAAACATTTAAACTGAAATTCAAGACTTTTTAGACCTTGAAAATATAACATTTAAATTCAAGCATTTTCAAGGGTTTCAAGCTGCCATATGAACCCTGTTACTGTTAAAGAAACTTTCCAAAGATGAGAGTCTGGGTTTTTTCCCTAAATGTGGGCAATGGTCTGGATTTACACATTCATTAAAGTTAAGAGGAGACGGTACATTGTCTAAAAAGCTCTCATATGTTCTGATGCACTACCACCAGACTACAGAATCCAGAGTGATGATGTTGAGCTACAGACTGAAAATGAATACAGGCAACAAGACATGAAACATGAGCAGGAACAAAACTGGGATCTGATTGAGTACAATGTAAGGTTATTATTATTATTATTATTATTATTATTATTAACAAAAACCAACAAAATGACAAAAAATAGAACTGATTTTCATTGCCTGAAATAAATTAAAACAATAAATAAAAGAAAAAACGATAACTGAAACTGTATCATGTACTTGCAAAACTAACTAGAACATACAAAAATTACGAATAAAATCCCCTTGGTTGTCATCCAATTTCATCCTTCTATTATTGGGTCCATTTATTGTTCCATAATCCAAACAGACATGCTCCTGCACATGCTCTGTTCAGTCAAGGTCAAGACTGGATCTTCCATCAAGATAACCAAACACTTGCAGGACATGACATGTGGAAACTGTCATTTAGTTGTTTTGTTTGGGTTTTTTTGCTAACAATGCACAGTAAAAACACAAAAACAAAATTAAAAAAAACAACCCTAATTTGCATTCGTCTATCGGATGCAGCCACACCTTTTGAAACGCAAAAAAAGAATTTTCCTCAAACATTTCATAATAATATTTGAGACTGTATGAAATTCCATGTGTCAAAAATTTTTTCCCACTACTGTAGTTTAGTAGAAAATATGCACCAACTCCCCTACTGTGGAGAAACTCAAGTTTTCTATTGTCTATTCTTGAATGGGACAGATTGTTTTAACTGATCTTTTGCCACAAACTGACTTGTTTTTGTCCGTTTATAAAAATAATCCCTTGACAGATTTTAACCTGCTTTCTCCAGGCACTGGATTAGTATTCCAGTCCATGTTTGGATATGGTGCCGTCGGCTGTGGGACTGGTTTATGATTTATGACGTATTGTGTTCTGTCTGACTGTGACATGAATGACAGATAAAAGGAAAGCCTTTTAACTAACACATCTGTAGAAATGTAAACGCATAGCAGTGGTTACATTCAAGACCCAACTCATTCAATCAATAACTTAGTGAAAATCTTAGTAAATAAATGTGTTTTTTTCTTTATGACCATCAGTGGACATTATACAGGGTGTCTGTAAAGTCTCTTTACAATTTAACACATTAATTACAAAAGCAAATGAATAGACAAATCTGTGGAAATTATAACAAAATGAAAAGCGGATATGTTCCTCATTTAATACACCTCTATATGGACAATATCAGTTGCACATGTACTGGATTTCTTGCCATGATGGCTGTAGCATGACCTTGGTTGAAGGTCATCCAGTTGTGGTGCCATGTATTCAGTCAAAGGTCAAACTAAACATGTGCAGTAATTGATCTATCATTTGAAAAAAAAAAACTGGACCAATGATTCAACTGCACATGATCCCATAATGTGATTAAAACCGATAACCACTGAGTACATATAACAAATCTGATTAACAGATCTCAATTCCTCTTGTAATAAATTTTCTAAGTTGTACAGAGACTGTGGACACCTGTATTTCTTCATCGTCAGAGCTGCTGTAAAATCTGCTGCGTTGCCCAGTGGAACAGTGTGAGCAAAGTAGGAAATGACGCATAACATACAGAAAAAAGACAAAGACAATATAAATTGGGACTGCACAATAAACCGAAAAAATTGCGATGACAGAGTGCGTAATATTAATACCACAAAGATGTGCAATTATTTTTTATTTATTTATTTCAGTTACTTTAATTCAGTTTTTTTGGTGTAAAAACTGAAGTTACTGCTGTTGGTTGAATTTAAGTTTACACGTTATTAATATTGAAAAGATGTGAATATTTTCAGAGCACAACTTTGGCCAAGGCCTGAACACTTAAAGATTTTTTATTATTATGTGCAGTATTTACCAAACCTGGCATCAATGGAATATAGTTTAATTAAAGCTCTTACATGGTGGTTCACTTTAGTTATTATGAAATACATCCATATCATTTACACATTGTTATATGTGACTAAAATGACCAAATATTTGACAGTGTTTGTGTGTGAACGTCTATGGTAACAGCATCACCAGGTTCTACCACAGAATTGTGTCATTGATTGTAGTAGTACAGTATTTGGTCTTAAATTATAAATAGAGTCAACATACAAACAACTGACTCATTTTAACATTGTTAAGGATCATTTTTCTTAGTAGATGAAATTGGTATTTCTTTAGGTGAACAAAAAATATCGCAACATTATAAATTGCAATGCTGTGCACTCATATCACAAATTTTACCAATATTGTGCAGCCCTACTCAGATTAGTAAAAATTTTGTGAAATTGGTGAAAAAATTCTTAAATAATTTCCCACATTTGCCCTGGAAATAAAACAACGGCCCTTCTATGCCCCCCAGGGATAAAAAAAAAAGCAGATAAATGCATAAAAAGTGAAGTAGGCCTGAGCGGTTCTCTTACTTGTGCTTTCTTCATCAGGTCAGTGAAGACGGAGAACCAGTCCGGCGTCAGCGCCTCCAACTCCAAAGTGATGATGGCCAAGGCCAACGTGGAGCCCTTGAACTGCCAAAGCTGGTGGCAGGCCATACAGTGCTGCACCTGCCTGGTCCACAACGCCACCTGGGGGCCCGGGAGCCTGTTCTGATGCCGCAGTCTCGCGGGGAGTGAGCCGGGGTCCGCGGCGGAGTCCCAGCCGGCGCCGGATCCGAGACCGATGGACGGAATGAGGTGAGGGTGGGCGGAGACGAGCAGGGCGTGGAACTGCGACGGAGATGGACAGAGAAATATCGAAGACCGAGACCAAAACGTTAGCATAAGAACATAGTTGTCAGCTCATTCATCGTTTCCCTCCTTAGCTCTGGCGCTGTATTACATCCCATAATCAGTGTCCCTTCAGTCCAGCCATATCCATCCACGTCAACATCCATGAACACCCTGTCCATCAGGGACCCTCCAACACTACCACACCCACCAACAAGTCCTGCACATCCTTCACTCCTGTGTGATCACTATGGGCTGAAATATGTGAAATCAGAAACGGAATTTGAAACATTTATACTTCAATTTCAATAACTAAACTTGAATAATTACATTAAAAACCTGAATTTGAATCACATAATTTGAATTTGTACCGTTTAATTTAAATTATTGCATTGAAAAATGTAATCTGAATAATATAAATTGAATTTATTAATGTGGAACTGAAAACCAATAAACTTGAGTTGATTTTTTTTGTGAGAATCAAATATACTTTCAGAGAAATTGAATTAAATTTCATAATCTTACATTCAGTTTAAAGTTTATTGGACCTCAGTTCCAAACTAATAAATTCAGTTTCTCTGAAACTATATTCGACCCTCACTAAAAATTTAACTCTATATTTTCAGTCAGTTCTCACGATTCAAATTGAGTACCGGGTACCTGGATGTCCATCACAGTGAAGAGAAACTGAATTTGAAAATATATAGAGTTGAATTTTTAGTGAGGATTAAATATAGTTTGAGAGAGAAACTGTAGTAAATGTCATAATCTTGAGTTCAGTTTCAAGTTTATTGGACTTTAGTTCCAAACTAATGAATTCAATTTCAAATTATACCATTCAGTTTTCAATGTAATGATTCAAATTAAACAAAACAAATTTGAGTTACGCGATTCATATCCAGTTTTTTTAAAGCAATTATTCAAGTTTAGCCATTGAAATTCAAATATAAAATAATTCAGATTCAGTTCCTGGTGGTGCATATTTCAGCCCGTATCACTCCCCCCACTCATTCTCTTCTTCCCGTCCACATCCACGTAAACCCCCCAGAGTCTCAGCATCAGGTTTGACTCATGACGTCCCCCCTTTTTGCCTGAGGAATCATAGTAATCTTGTTCGTATCGTATTGTACGTGCAGTGCTTTTCTGTGTTCCCGTCTGTAGGCAGTAAGTGTCAAACCTGCCCTGAGTAGGGGGGAGGGCTCTGATGCGTTCAAGGACGCCTGGTAATTCTTCACTCTGTCACACTCCTACAGTACTGTAAGCGGTTTTATGGCCACATAAGGGAAGCAAAACAATCAGACGACCTGTTGTTTGGACTTATGACCTTATATGAAGTTTAAATGGCCAGATCCCTGTTTACATCCACTACTTATTACCAGCCATTCAACTTAACACCGACTAAAACGCCTCCATAGTGTGACGGTTTGTGAAGAACACGCACCACCTCCATTTCAATATGTTCAAGAATTTTAAGTATTTGTTGGGTAACTTGCTTTTTGTCTGTAGCAAAAATAAGCCATGATTTTTGACAAAAGTGAACTAGAGTCGACTGGAAGGTAGACTGAGCGGTGTGACGGTTAACACCCAAAAATAATCTGTAAGTCTCCACCTAAAAGTTTCATTTTTCTTCTTTAGGAGAAAAGGGCAAAGTGCTTTTATTTTCATTAGTTTGGACATAGTTTCACAATAAAAGTCTTTTTTTTTAACATCACACTGCTGATTCTGCCTTCCAGAGTCTTACTTGGATATGAACTTGTAGTGATGAAAAGTGATTATTGAGGCGTTCTCTGTAAACACACTTATTTAATCATATCCAAGTGTCATGGTGGAAAGTCTGTGACAAGTATTGATGCATTTTTATCGATTGCTGTTCTATAGAAAATAGAGAATATCTATTCAGGAAAGATTATTTCTTAAGGGGGAATGTAATTGTGACATACAGTACAGTTAAAATATTTATTTAAAAAGTATTTATTTCAATAGTATAAAAGAGAAAAAGTCTTTATTTTATTATGGTTTTTATTGATACATTATGTCTTCTTATTTTAAAAGTCTTGCATTTTATAAAACCTAAAGGTGATGGGCTACATGCAAAGTGGAGAAGGAGTTTAATCAGAGGCATAACAATGATCTCCATTAGATCGGACCCCAGAGTTACAGACAGCAGCAGGGTGAAGTGCAATTTATTTTATTTTGTAGAGGACTCGCAGTTAGTCTGTGTGTCCCAGCCTGTGTTTGGTGACTGATTATGGTTTGTGGCTTTAAGAAAATGTACTGGTTCATGATTCAGACCAATAACCGAGGGTGAAAACTTTTGATTAGAGTGGGTGAAACTTCACAGTATTGATAAAACATTGACGGTAACTGCTGCCCTGCCCTACACACTCGAGTTTTCATTCTGGTTTAAAAAGGAATTTAAATGTAGAGGCAAATAAGAAAGAGACTGGCCTTAGCAGACACGTCCCATCCTATAATAGAACATGACTGTTTGGATCCAAGGAGAGAATATTCAGGGTTTCCACACTAGGGATGCACTGATCTGATTTTCAGTTCCGATGCCAAGACTGATCCTGGGGCCTTGTGCATTGGTTGACACCCGATAATGATCCGATATTGTTATTTAAGAAGCTATAAGCCTTACTTAGTGTGGTTCAGCTGAAATACGTCTGTTCTGATTAATTTTTATTTGAGTATTTTCAGATATTTCAGTTGATTGTGAAGAGCAAATGAGAGTCATAACAAAGCTAATAATTGTTAAAAAAAAGAAAAAAAAAGCACTTAAGGTAATTTCAAGAAGTGCTTTTATTTTGATTTTTATTTCTGTACCTTTAGATTGTGTTGACAGAAGAAAAAAAACTTTACACTCTCCAGATTTGGAGTCCCAGGTATCTGTGTTCTGTAGGTGGAGCATATTTTATAATAAATGCTCAGTTTGAGAAGAAAACCCACCTGGTCATTAAATACTGAAACTCCAACTACACTACAACCTCTTGGTATGCAGGATATGTAACCCATACCACAAATATTTTCCTAAGATCAGATCGGTGCAACCTTATTCCACACATTTTTACAGATATTATTTTAAAACTTTTCAAGGACCAATAATAATGTTCACAATCTTCAAGGACACGAACTGAACTGGACTAGTTTGTTATTGTATTAACACTAAACGGCAAGAGTCAGATACTCTTATTAAATTTAATGGCAATATCTTAAAAACTTAAACTAATATGCTATTTCCCAAAGGATGGTAAACCTGAATTGTTTTAGGCACAACAATGACCACAAAAAGCCACCAGAGCCAAGAGCAAACCCAGAGGGGAAAACCCTGAGGTCTACTCCATCTGTCACCGTTTTCATTATCCTGTCTAAATCTGTGAAAAAGGCGAAAAAGACTGAAGGGCTATGTTAAAGCTGCAGTTTTTTAGTATATTATAACTCAAATGGTCTGAGAGGACACAAGTAGAGGTAGACCAATATATCGGCTGGCTGATATATTGATTTATTTCAATTTTGGCTATCTGCCTTAATTTATTTTTGAAAGCCAATATTTGTTTCCTTAGTAAAAATATAAGATATTTCATCAGGCATCTGTGTGAGCAGCACTTGAAGTTCAATAAATGTTAAGAGTACTATGTGTAGATGTATTAATACTTTCACTTATATCTCTGCATAAAAATCTCAATTATTATTATTTTTTAAATTGGCCTTAAATATTGTCCTCAAAAATTGCCTGTAGCTAGAAGCCTTATAAAAACCCATATGGGTCAACCTCTGGACACATTACTGTTTCCAAGCTGAATAAAATCTACCCCCCGATGCCCCAGTTTTGTCCAATCACACTTTTTAGAAAAGTAGGTGGGTCCCATGTGATTGACAGCTGTGACTACCAATCACTGATGAGACTGTCAGACGTGAGCTGGACATGACCCTGCTGCTCTACTCTGTGTCTTAATGCGGAAGCTTCTAAAAGTGGTGTCACTTTTCCAAAATGGCATTGAAAAAACGTCCAGTTCATCTGTACTTAGTCTTTAATTTTCAACAGAGGGGAGAGCTGCAGAGGAACATGTGCATTTTCACATCCTGGTGTTTTGTTTTGTTTTTTTCCCCCCACCTGATTCTGCAGCTTTAATTTCCAGTTAATTGTTGCATCAGGACTATGACATACACGGCCAAAGGGTGAGGAATTTGCATCTCTAAATAAAAGTTTTGATGATTTTATGTAAATTCATGATTTTTCCTGGTGTGGAAAATTTAATCCCATTTCCAGTTGTTCCATCGCCGTGGAAACCCTGAAACCCTCCTGGATCAGCCTTCAGTCAAACATGGGCTCACCAACATTTTAGATTTAATGATATTTATCTCTTTATCAGCAGTTACACGACGGACAGTTCTCTGGTGTTTTATCAACTGCAGCACTGCGTACAGAAACATACTGCTGTGAAAAAAAACACTGTGCCATAAACTAACACAGCACGACATTTTAGAATAGAAACAACTCACTTTGATACACATCCGACTCAGATCTCTGTTTTGTTTTTTTTTGTTACGTTTGTTGATGTTTGACAGCATATATGATCTCGAATCTGCAACCTCCCCCCCCCTATCTCGTGGCAGCAGGGTTTGGATTTCCACTGTAGGAAAGAGTTAGTCAGAAGTGCCTTGGCCTGATATGCAACGTGCTTGTTGTTTTGCTGGCAGCTTGCAAACACAGTCTAACGTGACTACACAGAGTCTTTTACAACTCTATCCAGACCTCGCGCTAAAATGCGTCTTTGTTGCTTTACTTTTGCACATTTCTGATATTTGGCCTGAGTAAAAAAATAAATAAATAAATAAAAATTGATCTGTCACCAAACTGTTACGAATTAAAACTGCTGATGCAAACTATGAAAAAGTGAATGAAAAAGAAAACCACCAAGTCCTTCAATTAAAAGTATGAGATTAGCAGTTACTTCAAGTAAAGTAGATCTTGTAACTCAATTTATAGGAGCAAACGGAGTAGAGAGTGTAAAGAGTGGATTATTTGACTGTAGCTGAAGTCAAGAAACAGTGTTGGGTTCTAGTTTATTAGTATGATAAAATCGACTGGTGGACAGTTTACAGGTCAGTTTTAGGCTGATGCATTAAACCAAATGTAAATCTATTTTATGTTATTATTCAACTTGTTGACTAGCATGATTTTCGTTCGTTTGTGGGTGGAGTTATCAGAAAGGTCATGACACACTCCAATAAGGACTAAATGTAGGTTATAGGAATGGGCACAATAAGTTCAAGTGGTAAATGCACAATCTTTACAAGGACCAACTTAAATGCAAGGGCACAGGTTTGGGTTGTTTGTTGTTGTGGGTTTGTAAACATCCTTTCTGTGCGAAGAAGATACAGGCATGATGATGTGACGTGTGCTTTTTGTACTGCTGTGGTTTCTTTCCTGACAAACTCGGGTCCTGAATTGATGAAGCGTTTCAGAGACGCTTTGACAATTCAGACCCAGTTAAAAAAAAAAAAAAAAAAAAAAAAAAATTAAAAAATAGCATTTTGTTTGCCTGTCTGTCTACTGAATTCTAACTTACTATGTGAATGAAGTCGACTGGTGTTGCGGTGTACAAGTCCCAGTGCAGCTTGTCGAGAATGATCCTCTCCATGCGAAGAATCTCCGCTGTTGAAAAGTTGCATCCGCTCTGCACAACCAGGTCTTTAACAGAGCCTATTACCTGTGTAAACAGACAACGACAAAGGGAAATAAATAAAAGTTATCGTTTTAAAATAACAAAAGGCTGATGGTTTTGTGTCGCAGAGGGAGTCCTACCTCATCCTCCTCATTGATTTTTGCAGCCAGGATCAGTGAGGTAAAAGCAATGCATTTCAGGTATTTGGGTTGAGCCTGGAAGAAAAACAATTACACTTAAAAATCACTGATTTCATAAGCCATGTTTCCATGTAACCGTCACACACATTTTACAGCAAATGCTTGGGATGTTGCATCATATGGAGGGAAGTAAGTCAGCAGATAGTGGTATAGGCCATGAGACACATGATGGTGGAAAACAGGGTAATAAAAAAAAAAAAAAAAAAAAAAAAAGACTGATTTTTTTTTTTAAATATAAATAATTTTGTCACCATGTTTTTTTCTTTATGGAAGATTTCAGGAATTGTCCTCCAACACTGCTCTGCCTTCTCTTAGAAAATATCTGCCTCAGACGATAAATGTGCTAAATCTTACACTTCTTTTGTTCAATATTTTTATTGTTTTTCAAAAACAGTCAAGTAACTTACAGGAATATAAAGGAGAAAAGAAATGACTAAATATAAAAAGGATAAAAAAACAAATGCAAATAAAAAGTGCATAAATAAAATAAAATAGAGATAAAATGCATGATATTGCAGTACTGGTAAACTGACCTAGATTCCACAGATTCCTAAAAAAAAAAAAAATAAAAAAAAAAAACGGTAAATGGTCGGCACTACTATATAAACACTACATAAATAGTGCTTATGGTGCTCAAAGCGCTTTACAATACAAGCCTCACATTCACCCACTCATACACTTGTGGGTGGCTGCCACTATGCAAAACACTACCAGGCCTCACTGGGGGCAATTTAGGGTTCAGTGTCTTGCCCAAGGACACTTCGATATGTGGACAGTTGGAGGCGGAATTCGAACTGCCGACCCTTCAATCATTGGACGACCCACACTACCAACTGAACCACAGCTGCCCCACAAAAAAATAAAAAAAATAAGGTGAGTGTCATCGTCTGGACCACTTTGCTGGCCAAGGCCTTCATTGGTTTGAGCACTATGGTTTGAATCTTATCAAATGTCAGATTATTGCTCGTATCTAATCTTCTCCATATGACAGAGGTCAGGTCTGTCAACCATGTTTTGAAAAGAGGCACAGTCTCAGATTTCCAAAGGCCTAAAAATGAACCTTTTTGCAAATATCATCCTATACATGATAGTGAATCTTTAATAAGATGACAGTGGTTAGAGAGATACTTGTTTTATGTTCAGTTAATGATAGATTTTATTGAAAGTCACATTTTCTTCATTTTTCTGTTTCTGATATTATGACGATTAACTTTAATCTGAGCTTTTATGAACATTTACACAATCAGTGAAGTAAATATGGGAAAAATACCAGATTTTTTCTTGAAGAAACAAAAAACAGAGGATAATATTACAATAAATGGTGATAAGTTGCTTAAAAAAAGGCTAGATATAGAGAAAAATTCATTACATGAGCATTACATGGAACATGAGCTCCAAAATGTCCCTATATTTTCTACACACAAGCTTTTATGAACATTTACACGATCAGTGAAGTAAATATGGGAAAAATACCAGATTTTTTTTAATTCAGCATTCTTTCAAAAGTTAAAGGTTCATTTGATTTATTATCTCTGTAGGGAACTTTTGTGTAAATAAACCGTACAATGAACGGTTGTGAACACAGTGCTCAGGGTGTGAATATGTGTTACTTCCTGAAAGCGTCTGTACCAGTCGGGGATAGGTAACCTTGGTAACGGGCCAATATGACGGACTGCCCCCTACAGGGACCTGTTAGCCTTGTGTCACTGTCGCTATCTCCATGGCGTGGTTACATTCTGGGATATTTATGCTGGCGGGGCAAATGTATAGTAATATCTACCTGGAAATATGATATAATTCACATTGTTTTAATATTATAGTTTCAAGCATCTAAAATATTTTACATACTGTTTTAACCTACTAATTATTACCATAGTATACAATTTCAGACATCATCATGGTGTACTACAACAGAACCCACGGTGCCTTGCTGTGGCGTTTACCTTGACAGCAGACAGCAGTCGGTGCAGGACACACACTCCCAGTGCAAACGTCTCTGGACAGAACTGGAACAGCCTGCTCATCTCTCCCAGCCAAAGGATCACTTCTTGGTGTTGGGATGAAGAGGTGTCAGTGCCCTAAGGAGTCAAAAGACACAAACACAGCTTCATGAATCACTAGGATATTAAAAAAAAAAAAAAAAGACTCTTATCCTGTGGAGACTGCACAGTAGGGGCCTTAAACATCCGGACCGCCAAAGGTTCCATTCTGGCCCGCGGGATAAAAGTGTAAGAATGACACTGAAATTAACAGTCCAGCTTGTCCAAATCATTTTAGTTCAGATTCCACAGACAAGTGTGATTTACAGTAAAATAATAATATAATAACCTATAAATAATGACAATTACAAATTTTCTTCTTGAAAAATTATGTGAAAAATGAGTGAAAAAAACAACAGTACGTGATGAAAAATTTATACTTAAAAACAATCTTTTCACAATAACATGCAAAAACATAAATAAAACAAATATAAACCTGAAATGTGCAATTTTAACAATATTATGCCTGTTACCACATGTTTGTGCAACACAGTGTGTAACATACATGTATAAATAATAGGTTGAGGTGGAGTATTGTCAAAATTGCACAATTTTTTGTATGAAATTTCTTTTTTTTTTCCAGGTTATTCACACTGTTTTGTAAAATGTAAATATTTTTATAATTTACTGAAGGTTCTTTATTTTTTATTTTTTTTATTGAATCAAACAAAAACTTGGAATCATCATTATTTTACTGGTCCAGCCTGCTTGAGCTCAAATTGGGCTGAATGTGGCCACTGAACCGAAAAGAGTTTGAGAACCCGGCTGTACAGGGTATTGTAAATTAATAAAAAGATTTAAAGTAGACTTTTAAGGAAATGGGAAAATTCATGATTACCAATAGTTATAGAAATTAACCATGTGCGTATGGAGACAGCACAAGGGTCACTGAACTTTTTGTGGAAAAACTACATTAAACTGGAATTATGACTGAATGCAGAGTATTTTATTATACATGGTTTTCTAATATTTAAAAACATAAAATTAAAGATTTCATTATGACACCAGGTTTCCCCCCCCCTTCAAACAAAGCCATTTCCCATAAGTCTTGTCCAATAAAAGCCTTTCTGCCCTCTCATTTTACCAAGAGAGCAAAAATTGATTTTCATATGTCTTTCACTCCCTGCTGTCATCAAACTACAGAGGTTTGAGCTCAGCTGTGTCCTCATCTGCTATGGGCTCATCCACAACACATTCCAGTCAATAAAAGCCAGAGATGCACCAAGGAGGCCAACAGAGGCTGCCAATGCTCCTAAGCGACTGCCTGGTATTTACTCAGATTACAAACACAATGTTTCCAAGCTGGAAACACACACTCATTATGGGCAGTTTTACATATCCAGCCTGTGTCTGACCTGGATGTATCCGTTCTTGAAGACGGGGACCTTCCAGAGGCGAGCCTCCCGGACCAGCGCGGCCTCCAACAGGATGGCCAGCCGTCGGCTCTCCGCAGATCCTGGGTTCTTCATCGCCTCTCCAGCACTGGCCAGGCTGCACCCAGGACCCACACACCTGAGCAGGGACAGACAGGAGTACGAGGAGTACAAAACACACTGGGTTACACTCAGTCTGAAAAATTCAGACACTAAGTGTTGTTGAAGAGTCAGTGAAATTGTTGGACATTTGTGTGATATTTGTTTTCTTTTTTGGTTTATTTCCGTATACTGGCATGTCCTTTTGGTTCTGGAATTTCTTTTGCCTACTTATGTTCAAAGTGAAGTGGACTTGTGCAAATAGCATCCTTTTCTTCCCTGTAAA
>JAPTGZ010000007.1:5852073-5862307 GCA_029814645.1 Fowleria isostigma | reverse complement strand
ACACACACACACACACACACACACACACACACACACACACACACACACACACACACACACACACATATACATATACAGAGGCCACTTGGCTTTTATAATATAGATGAAAGCATGTTATGAAGGAAGACCCTTCTGCATTACACTAAATCTTACACACTGACTGACTGTACGATCTAGATTAACTGTTTCCTAGAATTCATTTACTGATACAAATATTTCCTGACTAAAATAAAGTTGAGTTATTTTAATTATCCTTAACATTACTTTGTGGTAAAAGAGTATCAAAAGACTATTAACTCACCAAGGTAAATTAAATACATTTCTAAATATATGGCATTGAGCTTTTTATTAATGTCCACTTATGAATTTCACAGATGTGCAGCACACGTCTATGGACCTCTTTTTATAGGAGCAGTATACAGGCGTTTCAGCTCTGCATATCAAAGTGTTTGTTGTCTCTAGGCAATTCAGTGAAAGACATGGTTGATTAGAGGGAAAATGCTATGGGGCTAGAGATTCTCAAAATATCTTTTTGCCCAAAGGTTGGCATTAAGTGGTACGTTAAAATAAAAAATAAAAAAAATACAATCTGAAGGGGTGTTATTTTGTTGTGTTACTGGGACAAATCTGAGGTTAGTTTCTGTCCAAAATGATGTGTTTTTCCAAAAGTTTTAAATCAAACTACAATACAACCTAGAATAAACCTAGGCAAAGTTTGGATAAGTAATACTTTCTGCTTGGCGGCTTCATGTAAATTCATTTAATGAGCCATGTAGGCAGCTGTCAGGTAAGCACTGGCTCAGCATTCATTCAAGTGGACGGATGTGGAATGAAAATTTGGTCCCTCACCTGAAAATTCTCACCAGTGTTTTCATACTGAGTTAATAAGTGCTGAAAGTAAAGTTTTTATATCCATTTTTCCCCTGGTGTGTCTGCAGGGGTGCATCTCTGGTAAACTGATTGACACAGGCTGATTGTTTATTCATGTAGAAACACAGCTGAGCGTTTACTTATAGAATGTGTCTGCACTTGTCAGGGGGTGGGTAAACATCCCCATGCCTCTTTTATTTATGATATGACATTAATTGTGATGATGATTTGTTCTGGCAGTGGTAGAAGCACACACAGAGGCACATATAACATGCACCAAACAGCTGCATGAACATGCTACTTACAAGTCATTTGTGTCTGCCCTAGAAAACAATTAACCTTGAGCAGAATGAATTGAGTTTAGAAGCAGGGACTGAACAATGCATGCAGAGCAGGGAGTTCCTGCTGTTCCTCATTAGTGATGTGTGATGAACAGATACAGAGCCACATGTTTGTCTAAACTGTTGAACAAAATGGCTGTTCTGCTACACATATCCAATGTTTATGTATGAGTCCTATGCTGATGGATGGCCTTGATCAGTGTGTATTCACATCAGATAGAATATGTAATATGTGTACCTGTACCTATTTGAATATTGAGATGTACATGTCCTACCCTGACTGTAACCTGTGTTAAAGAATAGTTTGTTGGCACTGCTGAGCTGGAAACGGCATTGTGACAGGAGGAATAGATCAAGATGCTAAGGGCAAGAGAATGAAATGACGGAAAAACTATGGAGGTGACACTAGCTGGCTTTCCATTACCCTCAGAAATGCACAGAATACACATTGTGGAATGGAAAACTGGTAATGGAAACACTGAAACATTGCAAAAACTGGCAAAGATCACAAAAAAGTTTTTATGCTCTCATGAGGCCTTTTTTGAAATGTTTCAAAATAACGTATTGTGCAAAAGTGTAATGGAGGCACATTTTGTGCATTTTCACTAGTCACAGGCATGACAAGTCCAATGCCTCAAGAGGTTCAATAAAATAACAGTTTATTAATTGTTGGTCGGGTCATTTGGAAATTCTAGATCCACAACTCGTTGGTGAATTCTGTACAATTCTCTCCCAGGAATCCATTAGAAGAGAATAGAATAGAATCTTTCTTTTGTCAGTAGTATGTCACATACACACAATGTATTGTACATACACTGAAACTTGTCCTGCTTTTAACCATCACTAGATCATGCATCACAAACAGACAGATGACACACACACCCTCTCTCTGTGAGCACTACGACATATTGCATGATGGGTAGACAAGACATTACTAGACTCACACATCAGAAGCCAAACACTCTTCAATGGAAACACCTACTTTGTCAACATCATAGAAATATCGCTTTTAATTTGCAGAAAACTGTAATAGAAACCCAGCTACTGAAAGCAGGGGTGTTGTCTTATTTTACTGAGCCTCAAAGATTCATCAAACCCCCATGAGGCCCTACCGATAGGTCATGGTAGGAAGTAGCCTATAGTGAAGAGGATATGATAACAAAAACAGCTTAGCTTGTATAATCAGGGTGCCTGGGGCCATGTTCACACAAAGCCGCATCTTTTCCTATCTGATCTTTTTCTTTGTCGTTTTCAAAAAAATACTCAGTGAACACAGAGTCATTCGATAAATATCTGCGTCCACACAAAACCACTGAGAACAATTGAAAATGATGGAGTACAAATGTCAGTTAGGCCTATATGTGGTGTTGCAATGCTTTTGCAAAATATGGTGAAGATGTGGAACATGCATTTAAAGCTTGCTTGCTTCTACCAGGTCTGATCCATTATTTCCTTCTGGTTGTCCTTTTCTGCAGTAGATCCAAGAACATGTAATGAATATTGTTAGTTATGCTTGTTGCTCATTGCAATGAAAGTACCTGAAGATTTCGATTCGATATTTCTTATAACCTCAAAAGTTGTTGTAGTACAAGCACTACTCTGTAGTCTGCCGTTGTTGTTGTTGTTGTCATTGTGAAGTAGTGTTTTGCTTCTTGGGTGAAAGGTTAGAAAGAAGGGACTATGACATCATTGTTTTAGAAAAATGGGGTTTGGTCATACAGACAAAGACACAGAACCAGCATTTTCAAATTTATCAATTCAAAAAGTCCTAGTTTCAAAGAGTCATGGTTTCAGTGACTAAAAACACTGGTTTCGTGTGGACAAAAGGCCTATTTGATACAAAACATTTGTGGATACGTCCAAAGACATCTTTGTATGGACAGAGCCTAAAGGTTGTGTAGATAACATTTGTGGATGCTTGTGTTTCTAGGTTCTGTTTGTGTTGAAGTCCATTGGTTACGTTGATTAGCTGAATGTATTTCTATGCTAATGACTGTTTTTAGTCACCTACATCCATGATACCAGCCAATGCAATGATTTGTAAGTAAAGTTTTTCTCAATTTCTGTTAAGATCTCCAGTGCCTCTGTCCTTCTTTACGCTAATTATGGTTTAGTCACAAATGTAGTCAGCTCATTAAAAACTAGAAATCACACATCGAACAGATGCACAAACATATTGAACCTTCAGTAATACAGGCACAGAAAAAAATATTAGACCACTTATATTTTCTTCTATTTCTTGTTCATTTCAAAGCCTGGTACAACTAAAGGTACATTTGTTTGGACAAATATAATGATGACAACAAAAATAGCTCGTAAGAGTTTAAATTAAGAGCTGATATGTACTCGTTTTCCATGGTTTTCTTGATAATAACCAAAAGTACATATGCTCTTACATCAATATCGATGGCATTGTACTGACAAAAACAGTACTTTTAGGCATTCCATGTTTTCTTTTCTGTGTGTTTTAGTAACACAATGCACACAGGAGTTGGTGCTTGATTGCATAACTATTGTTTTTGATGATGGCCTAATCATTTTTTCAGCGACTATAGACAGTTGATGGTGATTGGATGGTTGGGAAGATGTGAAACGCCTCATAAGACTCTTCAGTCCACAAATATCTGGTTTGGCAGATGCTGTGGGAACTAACATGAGCTTGCAGCATCTTTGTTTTTCCCCTCATTCATTTACAAATCAATTTAATCCTCTTCCTCAGGTCTTTGTCATGACACACACAAATCTGCAACAGACTGAATACAGGGAGAGGAAGATAGGTCGACATGGAAACAGTAGTTAGCTAGATGACGTCACGGATTAACATGTAGGTGGCGTTTGAGTGCTATAAGAGAGATATTGTAAAGGAAACAATCAGAAATGTCTGCAATCACAATCATGAATCGGCAGAGAGATATTCACAGAAACCTAGAGGAGCTGCCTTCACAGTAATGTGTTAATTTGTCAGTCAGCAAACAAAGACAGTGAGTTCTGCACTGTCTGCCTTTACCAACAGCACCCCTACTTCGTGTCACCTTGTGGTTTTGTAACATTTTCTGAGAGGTTATTACATTTTCAGTCTACTCATTAGCTGCTACAGGGTCTCAACCTGCACCCATGTAAGACTGTGGATATATGACTTGAAGTGTCTCGAAGTCCTTTTATTAACAAGTAAATGGTGCTGGCACAGGAGTTTTGATTTACAGTTTTGGTTCAGTCTCAAAAAAGTAGTGTTTGCAGTTTTTCCCACAGATTTAATTGGTCACAGGTGTGAAGGAGGTCACTAACAGCAGTGACCCTACAGCGGCCCGGCAACACATCCACTGCACGACCCCGCCCTCCACCCAGCTCCTCATGCTGCATAAACCTGAGTACAGAAAACAGCTAAATTGCTTAATCTGTGTGCAAAATTCTAATTATCACATATTTAAATAAAGTCAGTTGACTGCATTCAGCTGGGAAAACACAGGTGTGTGCATCTGCTTTAAATCAGGAAGGAATCAGAGCAATACTTCAGAGTATGACACTAATTGCCCGCCTCTCTAACAAGCTTAGTCATGTTGAAATCTCAGATGAGAACTGCATGCAATCGACTGCCCACCATTGTTCTTTTAATGTGTGGATTAGGCATCAGTGAATGAGTAGGAGAAGTTAAGCACCTGGATCACATTAACATTCAGCATTGGTTGTTACCTGATTCCCTCTGACCTCATTTGTTCCCTGATTCACATAATCAGTTCTCCATGCAAAGGAAATTGTGCGTGCCTCACAATACCATAACACATAATTATCACAACATTAACATTTCATTAAATCACGGTAATTGCTGGATTATTGACAATTGTGTGAGATAGATTTTCGATTTGCTGGTTGGCTGAAGTCAATTATGTAAACACGTGTGTTAAGCTTCAGCTTGACATTGAAATTATACTAAATGATTTATGTTTCTCGGAGAGACAAATCAAGACACCTCATAACACACATGATCAACCCGCAGATCCAATATCGTCATGAAGTGGTTGTTATCTTGACATTGATTTGCAATATCTGCTGCATTGGCCAAAAAGGAATAAAAAGAATGGCCTAGGGAATTTTCACACTGGGTATCATAGTCCACATCCGGGTACATTGGACCCCAAAATTTACTTACGCACATATTAGCCCTGTGCTCACATCTCTGCACTGGCTTCCTGTGGCTCAGAGAGTAGACTTTAAAGCAGCTCTGCTTATGTATAATTATCTCCATGGTCTAGTGCCAAAGTATATCTGTGACATGTTGGTCTCATATGAACCATCCAACTCTGGAACAGACTTTCTGATGATGTGAGACAGGCCTCTACTCTGACAGTTTAAGTCCAGGCTAAAAACAGTTCTGTTCAACTGTGCATATAATAACTGAAAGAATTATATCTGTACTCTTCTCTTTTACTTTATTTTAATTGATTATTATGTATGTTGTAATTGTACTTGTGTGTTTTTAACACACTGTAAAGCACTGTGAATTGTGTATGAATTGTGCTATACAAATAAATTTGCCTTGCCTTGCCTAATTTTTATCAGTGTGAATGCAAACGTTCCTTGCACAAGTACTAGACTCGAGTCCAGCTGAGAGGGTAGTATGGACGGCGTAGATTCCAGTATGGAACATTGTAGTGTGAGAGCGATCTGTACCTAAGACCGGACATGACCTAATCACTGCTCTAACAAGAGAAGTGACTTAATCACAAGACCATAGACGGCGCTCCGGTTCTCTCCTGTAGAAGCCTTGAATTTGTGAAACATGGGTTCACCTTGTCAACCAAACCACTCAGTGATATATCAGGGACAACGAAGGTTCTCCTCTTTGCCTCAAACAGACTTACAGATGGAAAAAAGTGTCGCCTGTTAATAGAGCAGTTGCTCGGTTGATGATGTAAGGAGTTGTCAGTTCCGTGTTGGGTAACTTCAGAGTTCCTTCCACAATGCCACCTAATGTTTCAGCCCTGTAACACCTACTCCCTCTCAGACACAGACCAAACTATGTACTTCTGAACACAACATCTGTGGGAAAGATGTGACCATATCCAGGTACAGCACGGATCTGGATACCCAGTCTAAAAACTAATGATTGACTGATACATTATATCAGTATACGGGGCCGAGATTTACATTTTTTAGTCGTATCGACATCAGTTGATGCAGGAGTGCATTTGCTGAGGCATAAGCAGCATATGTTCTCAGACGTAGAAAGTGAAAGTGAAACTTAGAGGAATAGTAAAGTGTCTTCACAATCATGGATTTATTCTCCGTTTCCACTTTTACCTACTTGTAAATATAGTTTTAAGTTCAATAATGTTTTTTTTTATTATATTGACGCTTGTAAAATTTATCATTCTATCATTTTTATGATTATAAATTGAGGTAGTAAAACAGTATCTGCTCCAAATATTGGGTCAAGACACTTGGCAGCCCTTATCGATTATCTAAATCGGCCCTGTAAAATTCATATTGGTCGATCCCTACTGAAAATGCCCTTGACCAGCTCAGAATGACCATAGAACCTCATCCAAGGGTGGAGGCAGAAGAGATGTAAAAAAAGATTCCAGTTAACTCACCAGGCTACACAAAAACAAGAGAAAACTACAGATTAAGTGTCTAAGGGCCACTGATTGAACTGCCAGAATGACATTACTGATACAGGACAGTGGGTGCTTTGGGCAAACTGTGCCCATATTCAAGGTTTTAGAAACTGACATACCACACCGACCCTGAGCTCATTTCCTAATGAAATGCCCTGCAGCCAAACCACAAGTGCTGCCTTCTGCACTGCTGTGATACGGTCTAATGAGCATACTTCACTGCAATTCACCTATTCAAACATGTCCAAATATTGAGTCAGACTGGACATTGGCAGGCTTTTGCATGTGCAGAAGGAAATTATAATATGGGTACTTTTGCTCCTTTCATTTTAATATGATTAAATTGACTGCACACTGTTTCTTTGCTCCATACCTTCCATACTTAGAGTGGTTGTTGCCATGTTACCGGATCAGAGATATTAAGTAAACAGTGCACGGACATACTGGGGCTTTATCTTGTTCTTGATATTCAAAGTCTGTTTTTGTGAAGAAATTGAAGTCTTAGATTTAACAATAATGTGTTCACTGTATGTATAACCGCTATATTATAGAGATAAACTGCTCTCTCCGGATATGCTTATATTATCTCTAAACTGTATATAAAGATGGATGCTGCCGTACAGTTTCCCCAGACTGTTTAGAGAATGGACCCCGGCTTCTTTATATTGCTCGTGTGATGCAATTTGGAGCCTGAATCTAGTAGTAGTGATGTATAGAGGTTATGTCCACCCACTGTCATCCCACCCTGGAGGTTTCCTTTGGTGTTCATGATCGGCCATCAAGATTATTATATTCATTCAACTGTTGAATAATCAAAAAAATGGAAATTGTGCCTTAATTTACCTTAAAAGATTGGGATCATCTCTGTAATTTGTATTTTTATTTGGCTGAAGTTCACTTGAAAAACATGGATGAGGGTCTACACTACAGTCAGCCATCAGGGTTTTGGTTTCACATTTGAGATCCGATCATCGTGTTCGTCTTTGAGTGAAAATCAATCACAGAAATACAATGTGATCTGTTTGTAGTGTAGAGAAAGTAAATAACGTAAAAGGTTCCAGATGACTAGTTTTGTTGTTAAAAGTGTTATATTTAGAATAAGTGTTTTAATTAATTCATTACTATATTGGATATGTTTTGACTAATAAACATCTCAAACTGGGCAATAAAAATAAAAAATTGGAAAATAAACCAGCAGAAATTACTGGTTAGAGTTCTTTAATACAAGACTTTAATTGATTATTAAAATCATTGTTAGTTGCAGCCCTACTTAGATTTTGTCTTGACACCTGTTACAACAACACTGTTTGATTGTACACGGTGACATCTTGCTTCAAACAATAATCTGTATTACATTTTTTCTTTCTTTTTTCACCTCCAGTAGCATAACCACTATGGTTTGTTCTTTTAATAGATTTTACTGGTTGCATGTTAAAATCTACAAATTTATCTAAAAGTTTGTCTTACTGAAGAATTTTTGGTGTGATTTATCCAGGTCATTACTTTGAGTTTTTTAATCTCACCTCAGATTTTACCTACTAAGCTGCTTTGCCTCTGTGTCCCTGCTCTGAATGCTGTACTGTATCCGGTGTTTCTGCGCAGTCACCAACTACTTCCCATGTGTTGGAGTGTGTGAAGTGGGCTGTGCGTGCACTGTGTGTCATCTTCCTTTCCCATCACTCGCTGATGCATCAGAGCCGAGCCGTGCTCCCTGCTATGCGAGCCATGCCTTTGGGGAGTCTCGTCACTCACCTAGACCTAGGACACCTCCTGACAAGGTCGCGGAGGTCTGCCACTCCGAGATTAAAACAGCTCCATCCATCCAGAGAGTTCCCCCCCCGGGCAGCCATTATCATAGCAGATCGCCATGCCAAAAAGCTCAAATGGATACGTAGTGCACAGGCTGTGACCTTCCAACATACTGCTGTCATTTTCAGGGCTCTGTGTATGTCTGTGAAATGCATACAGCTCCGGTCTCCATTTTTCTTTTTCAGTGGAATAAGAGTTTTACAGTTTTTTGGTGTGTGACAGAAAAGGGGGGGTAGTCATCTGATGTTCTCCCTAAGCTGCCAGTCCTCACTTTTTTTTGGTTATGTATTTATTTTTATGTCCATGAGTGTACCGTTGGCCTGAGCCCGGCTAACAGCAGGGATGGCTAGGCAGCTGGTAAAGGTCTCATGGCCCAGAGGTTACTCATAAACACAGCTGTCAAAACTGGCATACAATCCCTATTAGTGCTGTCCAGTGTGCACGCGTTAGCCTGTGTGACTGAGTTTTGTTAAAACTCGAGCGACGCGGGAGTATGAAAGCAGTCTGTCAAGGGGACCTCAGAGCACTCAGGCTTTTATCCAACCATCCATTTTTTTTCCCCTCTTTCTTAAGTTTAAAAATAACGTTCTTATGCCATTAAATATTTTTAGTTTTTTTCTGTGTAGACAAAGTACAGTTGGAAGTAACATTTCTGTTATGCTCTTTGCTCTTCATTGTAGGCCAAAAAATTTGAGATAATAAAATGTACAGTGGAGTTATTTTGGTCCTTTTTCTGTCAGAAAATTTTATAACTGAAAAATAAAGAAAAACAAGAAAAACACTGATAAGTAATCAAACAGGAGTACACTTAAAGTAATGGTTCTCAACCAGGGGGATACTCTCCTGAGGGGACACAAGCACATTGGGGAAATTACGAGTGACATTGTTGTGTGCAAATGCATAAATCACTCAGCACATACTCCCCTCTGATAATATATGGGATTGAGGTCCATGGGGGGTGGGGGGGGGTATATCATCCAGCACATCATCCATGAGGGAAGGTCTACCCCACCATTTTTTCGGTCATAAGGGGGTACGCTCGTAAGCTCATGATGTCATTGGTGGGCTGTGGTTGAGAACAGATCACATCTCTAGGACCATGGTGAAGTCCAAAGCTTATGCCTGCACAAAGAAGTGTGAATATGTGCTTTCCACTCAATCTCATTCACTGACTGCTGCATGTTTACTTGCACTCGTCACAATCAATGATGATACGTCACTTGTGGCCTTCGATGACTGCTCCTCATAGGTTCTGCCCACGTGGAAAGTTCACATAAAAATGTCCTGTGTGGGTCATTTGTTGTGATTTTTTTTACTGAATTTACGTCTCTCTTACTTATAAGTGATGCACAAAGCACAATTAATGTTGTAAACATGACCAGTGCAGGTAAGCTTTAACCCATCAAGACCCAGTGTGACTTTTGTGGCAGTTCCAAAATCTTTTTTTCCTCCTCCATATTTAACTTCTCTTAAGTGGTTTATCACAATATATGGTGAAATTATCCACTGATTTTTTTTTTTTTTTTTTAAGTGTAAATCAAGTACTTTGTAACATTTATTTAAATGAAAATGAAGATGTTCATATAAGCTAAGATTAAA
>JAPTGZ010000007.1:5552808-5566719 GCA_029814645.1 Fowleria isostigma | reverse complement strand
GTCACATTTTTGAATGTGCACTTTTTTCTAAGCTCCTGTTGTGTTTTTAATCAAGATGCTGCTCTACTTAAAAAAAAAAACAAAAAAAAACATCAAATTTTTTTTTTTTTATTCTAGATGTTTATTTTATATAGTTTGGAAGAATTTTGCACATATTGTTTTAATGGTTATTATGTTAATTTAACCCATAAGGACCCAGTATGACATTTGTGTCACTTTCCAATTACATTTTTCTGTATATTTAACCATCGTTAAGTGGTTGATTACCAATTATTGTAACATTATCTTCAGTATTTTGTATTTTTTTTTTAGTAAAAATCAGGTATTTTTCATCCTTTAATTTACTAATTATGTAGATGTTCATAAAAGTTTAAAAAGTGTAATACTGAGGGCATTTTTATCAAAAATAGATAAAACTGACAAAAAAAATAACTTTTTCAGCAAAATCTCTCATTAACTGGACATAAACCCAGTGTGTCCATCCGCTGTCATTGATCCAACTCCATAGGTTGTATTGGTGAATCACTGTTGTAGAAAATGATGGTTTCCATGGTAACTATGGAGCCTCTGAATATCCAAATGGGTCATATCTGATGACCATGAAAAGATGAATATCTGTAATTTCCACCAATTATTTATATTTATTAGTGGATCAACATAGATTTAACAGTTTCTATCAGTAGATGGTGAATATTTGGGTCTTTATGGTTAAAAAAAAGGTTAAATATAGAGACAGTTTCATTTGGGAACTGACACAAAAGTAGTGCTGGGTCTTTATGGGTTAAATAAATGTGCATGTCTTTGGACATGAGGGTTTTTTATGTATTTTTTTGGTGGAGAAGGGGGTACCACTGGTAAAGGTTGCCTAGGGCACCAAATCATTTAGGACCACAACTGATTTACATACAAGGTGCATCAGAAAAGTTGTTATAAAGATAGATTTCAAATTCAAACTACAAATTACAAGTTTTTCCCCTTCATAGTAATCCTCCCTGTAGTCTATAACCTTGATCTCTCTGCAGCCATTGAACTGTTTTTCACATGCTTTTATAACTGAACAGTGACCAGAAGGATTGATGTATACAAGTGTATCAGGACATCCACGAGAGTCTTAAAACTGAACCAGACTTGCTAGGGAGAGTCATTCCCGGTGATGAGTCATGGATCTTTGAGTATGACCCAGAGACCAAACACCGGAGCCTTCAGTGGAAGAGTCCGAAGTCGCTAAGGCCGAAGAAAGAAAGACAGTCAAAGTCCAAAATCAAAGTCATGTGAATCGCATTCTTCGATGTGAGGGGCATCATCAACTGTCAGTTCTTGCCACAGGCCAGATGATCAACCACCATGTCTACAAAGAGATCATGCAGCGTTTACTTCATTCAGTGTGCAAGAAGAGGCAGGACAACTTGTGTCTGCTTCACCATGACAACACTCACAATGCCCTGAGCGTCCGACAGTTCCTGGTCCAGAGGAACATCACCCTGCTGGACCAGCCTCCATACTCACCCGACCTGGGTCTGTGGGATTTGTCCCTCTTTCCCAAGCTGAAGGGGGTCATCAGTGGGACCCATTTTGAAGATGTGAACAACATCAAGGTGGTCGTGATGACAGAGCTGAGGGTTATCCCAAAAGACTCCTTCCAGGAGTACGTGGAGGCGTGGCAGAGAAGGCTGGGAAAATATGTTAGACTCCAGGGACATTACTTTGAAGAGGAAAAACTTGTGATTTGTAGTTTGGATTTGAACTATATCTTTTGTGACGCCAGTCCTGGAACTTTTTAGATGCACCTTGTACATAGCCGGTAGGTCACTTGGGCATTTTTGGAAATTTGCCACAATGTACATTGTTGGAAGTGGAGCTCCACACAGTAGCAGTAACAACAAACATAGCGACTAAGTGAAAGCCAACAGGTTCTTTCTGCGTAAAACTCTAGTCCACTCCGAGGAAGTTGTGATCAACTGGACTACAAAAAAACCCAAATAACATATTGTTCATCACTTTTTCTAATGTAACATACTGTGTGTTATGTCATTGAGTTACAGGGCTGTGGGGCCTTGGTGTCTTTTAGAGTGCCCTCCTAGTTTAATCATGTTGACATCTTCTGTCGCTGTTGCACCTTTTGGCCCCTTTAAACATGTTCCCCTTTGAAAAACAAAGACCGTCTCACAGAGTTTTGTCCGGCTCAGGAGAAAAGTCACAACATAAGTGGATTGTGCACAATTATGGGTGATTTTTGAAAGGCCAGGGAAACAGCTGCAAAAGCGTTGGAGCAGGTGTGACAGGGAAAGCAAGGCGGAATGGCAGAGAACATCTGCTTAAGTGCTCTCCAACTCACAAAAAGGGATGAGAAATACAGCTCGGAACGGAGTCAGTGACTTGTAAAATATCGATCCGGTGGAGCATGATAAAAAAGCACCTTTGACACAGGTTTTACATAGGTGTATGGCACTTAACACATTTGTATTCAGCGTCTGCAACACGTTGCAGGCATCCATGTCTGTGCTCCTTGATAGAGATAATTTACATGCATGAGCACAGCCAGATCCACTTCCTATTTGTTGTTCAGTTGCAACATAAATCTGAAAGAATGATGAAAGAATGCAAAACAAATGGATGATGAAGTGTTTAGGCTATTAATAATTACTTACCTGACTTCTTACCCTTTTATCAAGTTGCTCGTTTACTGGTGGAGATTTACTTTATGTGTAGAGGTGAAGTTAAAAAAAATAGGAAATTTATGACCTCAATCCACCTGAAATTTACTTGTTAAATGTGATTAAATGTGTTTCAAGGCTGTTGCATAGCCTTTTGGTCTCAGATTTTGTCTTTAATATCCAGAGGAACATAAACAGCCCCAAAGTGATGTTTTTAAAGGCTTTTCTTTTGCTTCACCTCTTGTCATGCTATATATAAATGTACTGAAAGACTATTTTGGTAACATGAGCTCCTTGTTGCATCTAACAACCTGCCATCTTTCCTGTCATATCTGCCTCTTAAGTCTGACTCACAGTGCTGTAAAATTAATTTCCAGGTCCAAAAGTTCAACAATGATGGAAACTGTATATTGGTTTACAGTATCTTGTGAGGTACCATTTCAGGTTCAGAACAGGCTAAATTTAACAAAAATACAGTGATTAAAGCATATATATATATATATATATATATATATGAATGAAACAAATGTGTCTTTAAAATATTAAGTTCCTTGTCTATTCATACTACGGCATAACTTTACTGTCTACTCAGCTGTGTCCCTCCCCTGAATTGGGCTGTGGTGACATAAATCATGTACTTTATAGACCTTTTTCACAACCTTTGTATTTTTGAAATGTACAATCCTCACAGACTTCTACTTCCTCGTTCATCAGGGCAACTATTGTGCAAGCAAAGGACAAGAGTTTTTATAGCTTCCAGGAAGCTCTTGTTATGCTCAAAAGCAGCTGTGTCTGTCTTTTTATTGTTTTCCTGTGGACAGTGAGGTTAGGCAGAAATGGATTTAGGTGATCTGGAAAGATGAGGGACCAAAGTTTGTGATTAAAGGGTAGTACGTATGTCTGTGGCAGAAATTTCCTGTCCAAAGATTATGTGCTGGGAATTCTTGTTTGCCACCTGAAACCCGGGACGGGTCCTAGCCTTTTCTCATGGAACGGTTTTATTTCAGTTCAGAAAAGCACATAATCACAAACATTACATTGAGAAATGTTAACCGATGATTACGGATGGGAATCGAGAACCGGTTCATTTTGAGAACCAGTTCCCAGTAGTTTAATTTCTTGGAATCATTTGCCTGCCTGCTTAACGATTCTGCTTATCGATTCCACTCTCGTTGGGCATGCGTGATGATGTCACATGCATGCTGCATTGTTTTTGGTTCAGGACATATCCGCCATGGCGTCCAGGCAGAAACTCTCTTAAGTTTGTCTATAGTTCAAGTATAGGAGACACCAGGTCCATTTGTTCAAAGGAGGAAATCCTCCAATAAGAGCAAAACATTAGTCCACAGTATCACATTCATCTGTAGAATGTTACATATTTGATATGATACTTAACCATGCTTGTGTGCATCAGCCCTCTGGTGCTGGCGGAACAGTTTGACATCCATGAGAGAATTTAAATGATACTGTAGTGTAATGTTTACCGAGGTTAATGTGTGTGTTTTACAACATTTTTGGCCTTTTTATGTTCATTTTTATTGACACCATTAGTCAAACCTGTAGGCCTAACAATGCCATCCCTGTTTGTCATTGGAAAGTTGTTATCTAAGTGCCATTAATCTTAGTGTCTCACTTGTTAAACCAAAGTGCTGCATGTGTTGCTGTCATCATACATAGCCATCTTCTTACATTTTTCAAGCACCACAACACTGTCAACAATCTGTCATAAGGGATCACATCAAGAGGAATCTGAAAATCATTTCGTGACCCCCTGGGGGGTCCTGATCCCCACTTTGGGACCCCTGCTTTAGTCATATTGCACATCACTGGTTTACAAGAGAGTGAATTGTAATCCACAGCCACTAGCAGTGTAATATGGTATATCTAGTCTCCCTCATTCTTCAAAGTCTTCAGTCTTTTCATAAAAACAAAGTGGAAAAGGTGAAGTCGAAGGTGAGTCGAGAGTTTTGGTTTGTATTTGTGGCACATTTCTGCCTCCCCACAGTCTTATTCATTTCATTACTAAAGCCTCCTTTCAGTCACATAATGTGATTGTTTACGTCAGGTGATAACGCAAGCCTCAGAGGAAAATGAAGTACTGCCGACTTCCAATCAGATGTAATGGGTCATAACCGTGAAGCCCAAACAGCGGACCGAGGTGATTTACTGCTGACATGGATTAGAGGAATGAGAGAGATTTACTTCCACTTTATTGGACATAAATAATGCAGGTTGCGGTGCTAAACTGTGACACTTTCTCATTACGACTTCCATCAATGTTGACTTTGTGGTTGAAGTGGAATATTTGTGGGTGGAACGTGTGCTATCTTGTTTCGCATTGATCCTGAAACGCCATATGCCTGTGAACACCTGTGTCCTTTATGTCATGAAAGAGGGGGAGCCAGAGCAGCATTTTTACATCAGCTGTCATCCATCGAGGATTCATGCCAGTCAACTGTAAAGCTGGTGATTTACCCTGCACAGTTTGCACTCCTCTATCCTACTGCGCAAGATATCAATACTTCCCATCACTGCCTATTTTCCATCTGCCTCTTGGATTGAAAATCAGGGATTTCTCAAGTGTATAAATAATCTTTACTGGGCAGATCATACATATCATGGTTAAAAGCTTTATGGCAAAAGCACAGAAATGTAAAAGCTATGAATACATATGCATCAAACAATGTCTCAGCCTGACCAGAATGTGACAACAGAGTACAAAAATTGGCAACATTGCTAATTTGTACAAAGTGTACTTTCTATCTGCTCAAATTTTTGTGCAGGTGAGATGCACGATGTTCGGCTTCAAGGTGCAGAGCTCTAGTGAAAACCCCTGGTCCAGTTCTTGTCCGATTGGTCTGTATACATGTAGGAGATCAGCTTTCACTTGCACTAACTGGATATGTTAGCCTGACTAGTAAAACTTTGATTTCATTTAAGTCCAGTCTTAGTCGGAAAAATGCAATACACACACACACATATATATGTATAAATCTTTGTTGTTGTTTTTTTTTTGGGGGGGGGGCAGGTCATGCACCTTATTTTTCAAACTATAAGTCACCCCAGAGTGTAAGTCACACCAGTCAAAAAATGAATCATGAAGAAGAAAAAAACATACATGTCGCGCTGGACTATAAGGTGCATTTTTTTGGGAAGTTTATTTTACAAAATCTGAGACCAATAACAGACATTTCATCTTGAAAGGCATGTTATGATAATAGAATAAAGAACCGAATAGGTGTACGGTATGTTAACATAACACATTAATGGTTATTCAGCTACACAAAGCATAAACAACAAACTGAATAGGTGTCTGGTATGTTAACAAAACACTTTAACAGTTATTCAGATACACTATAGTGTAAAGAAAAAAAGAGGATGAATAGGAAGAATAAAAATAACAAAATTGCAAGTCCAAAAAACAAGATGCTGTTAGTTATTACAAACCTAGAGCGCCCTCTTGTGGCTGTAGTTAATGCTCACTCCTTGGTCATGTCGGTCATTGTGAAATAACATTTAAGAAGATGTAAAATTATACAAGTCACACCAGAGTATAAATTGCAGGATCAGCCAAAATATGAAAAAAAGTGTTACTTATAATCTGGAAAATACAGTAAATCTCCTGTATGTAACAGACTGCAGGACAGACTTCTTCCAACATGCTATTTGTTAGGACTGGGTTGATAAGAATAACCTGCACCCAGCAGCGGCCCATGGCATAGGCCGACTAGGTGGCCGCGTAGAGCGCCACCTCCTGGAAGGGAGGAAAAAAAAACTGTCTATATCTAACACATCTCAAAAAGACAACCAAAGGAGGTTTGCATGCGTTTGTGAACACTTTTCACCCTCTTCACCTTCCTCTGAACATTTATGAATGAATGAGGAAATATTTATTAAACACATTTCACCTTGTCTCCAAATTGACAGCCTTGTTGGATGCATTATGCACAAAGATCCACGGACCGGCATGAATCTGTCAGTAGTTTATCTTTCCTCCAGCACAAATTGTGCAGACGGAGACTGGACTCAAACGCATGGAGAGAACCAAGCCCAGTGCAGTGCACGTTCCCGGCACGGTGCACCCGGCGCAGTGCGCTTGTTCCAAGCCTCCGCTGTCTCTCCTGCGTCCCGGGTCACTGTCTTCATTGTGCATCGCTGTCTGTAAAAACACATGTAAAGTCCTCATTTATGCAGGGTGGTCTCTAACAAGTTTGCACCTGTTGTCACTATAGCACAAACAATCTTGTAAAATCAGTGGAAAGAAAAAGAGATGAGTTTACTGAGTGGGAGGATGACGATGAAGAAGATGTTAGAGAAAAACGAGGTCCAGCGCTATTGAGGGACACTTGTTCTGGGATGGAGAGGACATTCTAAACCTGTGGACGTCACAGACAACGGCCTTTATGTACAGGGTTAAAAATGATGGGCTGTATCACAGGCACAAACGCATCCACTGATCACATGTTTATCCACTGATCACATGTTCATCCACTGATCACATGTTCATCCACTGATCACATGTTCATCTCCGTCAGCCGGTGCAAGAGTCGAGACCCAATATGAAACCCCAGTACTGTAGATGCCATTCTTTTTTTACATGGTGCACTAAAAATGTTCCATTAAAGATAGTTATGGTTAGACGAAGAGGATCTGGACAGGCTTCAAACCCCAGACTCCCAGGTGAGTCACCTGCACTATTCAGTCGGCTGAAGAGTCAGAGCGCACCATGGTTTAGAGACACGGTGACACGACCGTCACTGTTACACAAGTTCAGTGGATATTTGTCCACTCAGACCCCAACCTGTTTTAATTTGGCGGGGCCTGTTTGTTTATCTGTTGTATTTATAACATTTACTTGTAATAGAGGCTAGATACAGCTGTTTACATTTACATTAAATGTGTAGCCCCAATTAATTGGTTGCGGGTGCGGGGTGGTTTATGCACCGAGTTTTTTGAAGTAGTAGTTTAAAATGATGGACAACATCACTATATGATTTATATGTCATGTATTTAACAGAATTGACTATTGCACATGTATATGTGAATTACTACTCTACATGGAGTGAGCAAGCTTCAAATAAACTAAACTAAACTATATGACTTCATGATGGGAGGACATACAGACGGATGACTTCATGTCAGTCAGATGGGGGGGGGATCAATATCTCGCCTAGCGTGCCACATAGCCCAGAACCATCCCTGCCTGCACCAACACTGTTCTGTTAGCATCCAGGGGAATATAATACAGACTATCTAAAGGCATTATCTATTCCATTACCTGGTGCCCAAATTTGTATTTTCCTTTTGAAAACTATTCTCCATAAAGCGATGGCATATATTATTTATAACATTTTCCAGCATGATTGAAATTGAACACTGAACCTTCCTTGGGGAAGAATCACCAGATCCCCCTGAAAGTTTCCCCTTTGAATTAATGTTCTCACAAAACTTCCACCCATATGCAACATCAAATGTGGACCTAATATGACAGAAAACTTCTGTTCAGTCTCACATCCTCTGGCTGACTTTTAGTCATTTTATTTCGACTTGTGTACACTGAATACAAATATGGTTATTTGATGACTTCCTCAAACGCAAAAGCTTGTCTGGCAATCTGTAAAAAGTGTCTCACTCTGCTTTAAGTGATTGTAAGAGGGATGCTACGAAGAACACAGGAGTTATGGAACTCATAAATTTTCCAGATGAAGAAATAATTGTTTTCAGGAAGTGTTGCAATATTAATCAGACTGTCTCATTTGCTACTGTGAGATGTGATCCTAAAGTCTCTGCTAAGGCGTGAAGTTTATTGTTTTGTCCTGTTAACAGAGCACCATTTAATAGCTGGAAGAGCGTGTGTATATCGCTGCAACAGAGGCATGGAATGAGGTACGTTTTGATATTGAGAGATCCAGACCAGAATAATGAATCTTGTAGAGGTGCTGGCAGATTGATTAACCAAAATAGATTGCAGGTGATATGGAACCTAGTTATGGCAATGAACCATAATGTCTGCATTATTTCATTTAGTTCCGCCTAATGTGGCGGGATGTGGCTCCTTCACGTTACCTGGCATGGAAAATTAATTGAAGGCTCCCCCAGACTCATGCATCATGATTTTAATATGTTATTCTGGGGTTGAAGTCACATTTTTTAACTTGCACTTGAAGGGCTGTGGCCTAAGCCTCACCTCATGGTAAGGAATGCATCCTGTTCCACAGAATTACACTCCTTGTATACAGTGGTCCCTGGAAAAGTGGGTATTCACTCAATTTTTGCCTCTTATTTTTTAAAATAGTCCAGAAAAACGCTTTGTTTTAGAAACAGTGACATGCAAGACTACTCAGTTTATCCCAAAATTCATCAGTAGTATTTGCTCACTATTGTAAAATGATCATGTCTTGATCAGGAGCAGTTTGTAGGTATTACTGGTCACACAAGCAGCTGCAGGAACGTCAAATATATTCAACATGAGGCAAACATGGTGTTTTGGTTATTTATTTATTTTTTTTTTTAACATTTATTTAAATAAAATACTTCAAATATAAAGTTGACAGTGCATCCTTGCTCATATTTCACCTTAAATAAAACAAGCAAATCATTATCTTCCACACATAAAAAAAAACCCCAAAACAAAACAGATAAACTCAAAAGTTTAGAGTTGTAAAGTTGAAATATATTATTTGGTTTTCAATAGCTGAGCACTATTTTAGCATACTTCCTCATATATATGTGTGTAAATGTGTTAATTTTATTTCTGTGTGTCAGACAAATGTATGTGTATGTGATTCTGCAAACTCCTGGTGAACAGGTGGCATGAGGCTGTGCTCTCATTGGAGGATTATAGCCTTTATTAGTGCCTTTAGTCAAATGTAAGTTTTTATTTCCTTGTCTTGGTTTGATTGGATGGTTTTTCAAATGGGCTTGAGTGAGATGCAGACACTGTAAGGACTCTAGAATCAACACAAGGCAGACGAATGGCAAATGTCACAGGTAATGAAGTTTAATCCCGTTCAGCCTGTTTTACCTCTGTTTAGTCTCTTCCACCTTTAAATTTTATAAAGACAGTGAAAGGCCAAATACTACTTGGCTATTGAGCTACGCGGGTAATCAAGAACATTAACATAGGAATTGATTGGTGGTCAAGTGAGTCCTTTAAGTTGTATCTGTAATTGAGTCAAACATTAAAATCAAAGGCTTATCTGACTGAAATATCAAAAGAAAACTCACACAGACTTGGGGAGAACATGCAAACTCACCAGGATTGAACCCAGGACCTTGCTTTGAGATGACAGCATTAGCCACTGCTCATGCAGCCGACATCTATGTATACTTATACAAAAAACTGTTCCGTATCGGTGTTTGGTATTTTAGGACTAAGTGGAAATGGTTGTTCTTCTGTATATCTCAATTCTATGACATGTCCAAGGTGTACTGTGCCTTTGCCTGAAGGTAGGTGAGGGGAAAGTAGGTTCTGGCACTCCCACAACCCCCACTGGAATAATTACATTGATTGTCGCAAATTTGCATCCATTATGGAATCATCCAAGGTAGCGTATATGTATTCCCCCAACACTGGTTCAGGTATATTCAATATCTAGGAATGTTTAGTAAGCACTTACTGACCATGATGACTATTGTCACAAATTTTCATACCCAACTTTCTCTGTATTTGATCTACTATAATCTAATTAACAATTCAAATTTAGTATCAGCTTGAAAGCAGAAACAAAATGTATTTATTTTTTTTAATGTATGCATATATAAATTCAGAAGTTAAGGATGGATTTTAAGAATGTATTCACTTTAGTGTTGTGCTGCAATAACAGTTCGACTGTTGAATATTATTATTACCCCACCCCCTGAAGGGGAGGCAAGGGATATTGGTTTTGGTTCGGTTTCTTTGTTTCTTTGTTTAGTAACACTCTTGCAGCAAAAACTATTGGTTGAATTTATACTAAATTAGGTTTAGAGATTGCCAGTAATCTAGAATGGATATGTTGGAAAAAGTAGGTCAAAATTGAAATTTCTTTATGCGTTTTGTACATCACCCCCAGTTTACTTGTAATGGGCGAAATTTCAAACGTCTATAAAAACATAAATTTTGTTTCAGTTTATTTCAAACTTGGCACATACAGTCAGGGAAAAAAAATATGAGATCATCAAATGTCATCAAAAGCAATGGCAATGCAATCAAGTGTTAACTCATGTGTGTATCATATGACTAAAACAGACAGAAAAGGAAACATGGAATGCCTTAAAGTACTGTTTTTGTCAGTACTATACCATAGTTCTTGATGTAAAAACTTATGTGATTTTGGTTATTATCAAGAAAACCATGAAAAAGCTGTTTTTGTTATTGTATTTGTCCAAACAAATGTACCATTAGTTGTACTAGACATTAAACTGAACAAGAAATTGAAGAAAACATAGAGTGGTCTAATAAATTTTTCTGTGTCTGTATATTGAGGCAGTTGATATGCTGACATCACCACATGCACAGACATGATGACATTAGCTGGATCGAAGCCAAAATAAGCTCCTATATGTGCGAGGGGTGGGGTTTGTTGTGCCTGGTACCACTTGTTTTTTGTTGAGTTTTCAGGTTCATGCACACTGTACATTTTGTTACAAGCTAAATTGAAGCATTTCAATAAAAGGAATAAAAAACTCCAATATGACTTAGCAGCTTCTACTTTTTGAGTATATTTATGAGAATATTACAAGAAAATGGCTTTTCCGTGCAGTCAGTTTATATGATTGTTTATGGAACATATAGGAAATATGCTAGACAATAAAATGACCATTTGGATACGATATTATATCAGTACATGTGACTGCGGTTGTATGGCACAGCCCTATATTGTGTTATATTTATGGAATGAAGACTAATATATGAGCTCAGTTACTAAAACTGAGGGAACCAGCTGCCAGATGTGATGGATACAGCAAAGTGAGAAATGATGAAAACCCACTGCAATCAAAATAAAACCCAAGATAAAACATAGAAATATGGCCTAATTTTGTCAGGAGACCCAGACAAGTATCCTGGGAAATCGGAGCCCTCTCTGCCTCTATTTCCCGTGTGAAATACTGTGTCACGTCTACGTATACAAACTTGTGCAAATGTGGACACACCATCTCTTCCACCTAATCTCCCGGCTTGATGATCCAGTGCTTTACGGCCTCTGGAATGAGCAAGGCCATTATGTTCTTATATTCTGTCTCCTCTCTTCAGATCAATACTCAGTTTGCATGGCCACGGTCCAGCGGCTGCGTTATGGGGCTAAACCTCCAATCAAAACCACTGTGGATGATGCATTTCCCACTGGGATCTTCTGCTTGTCAAGGGGACAACCGCAATGTCAGTGCAATATCGGGGACAGTGTTTGTGAGACACAGCCGTGTATTTGTGTGTACTGAAGTCTCACTGTCATCTGTTTTAATGACAGGTGTCATTGAGGGGGTTGAGGCTGTAAAACTGATCTTTAACATGTAAAGACTAAAGAGGGAGAGGGAACATGTCAGTTTCCATTATCCTCAGAAATGCGTAAAATGAAAATTGTGCAATAGAAAACTGGTAATGGAAACACGAAAATGTTGCAAAAACTGTCAAAGATTGCAAGAAAGTTTTTATGCTCATGAGGTGGTTTTTTGTTAGTAAGAATTTAATCAATCAAAGTTAATTTCTATAGCACTTTACAACATATAAGAAGACCAAAGTGCTTTACATCAACACATAATTAAAACACAATAAAAACACAATGATAAAAATATAAATCAGACAAATACAAATTATAAAATAATGAAACACACAGATGAAAGACCACCTGACTAAAACCCGAAAAATGCCTCAGTGCAAACGGTTAAAAGCCAGTCTGAACATATGAGCCTTTAACCTGGACTTAAACATGACAGGTCACTGAAACTCATTGCCCCCCGACCGGCGAGTTCCACAGTCTAGCTAAGTATTGCGCAAAAGTGTCATGGAAACACATTTTGCGCATTTTCACTAGTCAGAAGCATGACAAATCCAATGCCACAGGAGATTCAGTAACTTAATTCATTAAATGTTGGCCAGGTCATTCGGAAATTCTAGATCCACAACTTGTTGGTGAATTCTGTACAATTCTTTCCCAGAAATCCATTCTGCTTGGCCACTGACATAAGACATTGCCTTGGGACGATCAGGCGCGCCCGCAGAGTGACATGTATGCACAAACCACACAGCCTCCTCTTTCTGTTTGCGAGAACTACGACGGTTTGCGAGATGTTACATTACAAAAAGAGTCGGTAGATCACTCTGGCATTTCCGGAAATTTGTTGCAGTATTGCATTGTGGGTAGCATAGCTCCACACAGCTGCAGTCAAGGCAACTAAAAATGGCAACCGAGGGGAAAGCTGGTGGGTTCTCTCTGTGTGGAACTATACTTCCCACAATGCAATGGCGTGACAACTTGATGACCATGACAAGATGAACAACTGTATGTTACACCAATTATTGACCCGGATTAGTGGATCAACAGGGAGTCAACAGGTTATAACAATACATAGTTTTGGTAGATGGTGGATGTTTGGGTCTTTATGGGTTAAAATAGGTTAAATATAGAGAAAATTTCATTTGGGAACTGACACAGAAGTGGTGGTGGGTCTATATAGGTTAAGTACAGTGTTGTGCTAGTTATTGAAAAAAAGTAACTATTTACTGTTACTAGTTACTTCATTCAAAAAGTAACTCAGTTACTTTGTTGATTACTTGCACCAAAAAGTAATGCTAGAAGTAACTTTTGCATTACTTTTTTTAGAAAGAACATTCTTAAAAATAGTTTCCATTTGTGAATGCTCCTTATCCAAGTAATTGTAAATGTTTTTCATCCATTTGTCGTGTGTCTCTTGGACATGTTATTAAACCAATTAGTTCCTAAAGCGAGTGATTCCACAGTAGAAATTGACTGTATGTTCTCAACAATAAAACGTGTGGTGGATTTGTTCATCTTTCTCTGGCTAACAGTCCTGTTAAATCTAACCGCTGTTGTTTGGTTGGTGACACTTGACTCATTTCCCGTGTTAGATGATGATAACATGCCGGTTAGCCTCAGCTAGGTTCGTGGATGCGTTGCTGTTTGGCGCAGTAGACAGGAGCTTTAATCCAGAAACACTTGACTAGAATGTTCATCTCTTTGTGAATGAATGAGGCTTTATTGTCATTGCACATGTTACAGAGCAACAGAGCAACGAGATTCAAACAGTACACTCCAAG
>JAPTGZ010000007.1:5327088-5338327 GCA_029814645.1 Fowleria isostigma | reverse complement strand
CTTCATTCTCATTATATTATGACTTTATTTTCAAAATATTTCAACTTTTCTCTTATAAAATGATGGGTTTTATTTAAATATTTTATGACTTTATTCTTTACAACTTATTTTCTTATGTGGGGCTAAAACGCCGTCGTACAACTTTACCCATGATGCCAAGTGAATGAAGCCTGTAAGAAAAAGATGAATATGCCCGTGACAATAAAAGAAATATTAATTATAGACCTTTAAACACAATAAATGCAACCATTTTATTGTAAAATTTCACAGCTATGTGCAATTCCCTTATGAAAAGGATTTTTTCCAGTACATATATAGTATATTATGCAGACCCTAACATACTTCATCAGTGCCCCTTTTGTACAATACTCATAGATGGCAAACAACTAACATACTGTATGAATGAGAATCATATGAAATTTATTTTGTTCTTGGATACCTTTTACTGAAGTCTGCAATTCCAGAGTGGATTGTTGTTGTTGCTGTTTGACAAAATACATAACAATAGAAAATATCTACATGTGCTGTTCACATTTCTGTCTCATTTCATGGGTCCCAAAATAAAAATGACTCTGTCAGAGTTAAGTACAGTGCAATAAAACGTCCGTGTTGATGCAGGCAGATGAAGCGATGCTCGAGTTTGTCCAATTCTGATGAACATCCCTTTCATTTGTTTGAAACATTTCCAACATGCATACACACTACTGGATAGAAACATCACTCCGGTACTTCCTCCTATACTTTGAAAGTTTTCCATTTACAGTAATAATAAAAGAAATTAAAACAGATTTGTGGAATAAATGAAAGTGTCATAAAGTATGTCTGAAGTACTTTTTAAAACAAGACATGCTCAAGATTAAATACAATGAGTTTGTATTAAATTCACACCGACTCTGCTCTTAACACGTAACACCATCAGGAGTTCCTTCCATTTCATCCCAGTAGAAGAATATTTTTAATGTTCTGGTCGACACAGAGAAGCACAGGTTACAATGCTTGCTCTGCTTTTTGCAAAATGACATTTTAAAACAAAGAAGTAATGGGTAAAATTATGTTCAGTGTGCCCGCTAGCCTGGCTAGCTACCCGTTTTCCTCAATGTGTTCAAATGGCCTGGAACTGCTCCATTCACTGTTGATTATGCCCGATCTCTTTTTTTTACCGGGCCAATCACAAGTCTTGAGGATCGGCGTTTCGCATACCAAGGTTATAATCGTTCACACAATAAAAAGAAATAACGAAAAATAAAATTGGAAAAACCATTTTTGTTAACTGAAAAACAAAAAAACGATAATTAAAAGAAAAAACTGTAACTAACTGAAACTGTTGTATGTGTTTACAAATTGTCATACAACTCTACCCATGATGTCAAGTAAATGAAGCCTTTACTAAAAAGATAAATATGCTCATAATGGCCCAAAGATGACTTACTTTGCCAACTCAAGGTCCAACATGTGGTCATTAAATGCTAACTTTAGCCAAAACTGTAAACCCTGGCACTTATATTTTACATGTGTTTGTCGGGGACAGAGTGGAAATATTTGTTTCATATTTTGTGGTCTGCTTGTACTTTGTCTACTTGCAAAAACTAATAAAAAATGTAGAAAAGAAAAGTTAATAAAAATGAAAAAAAAAAATCTGGTTGATGACATCACTGATGACATCATTATCATTTTGAGTGTCTTCATAGGAGGTGGAAACATAGACTACAAGAGCATTTAGCATTTAATTTAGATTTCAAAATGTTCGTCATTTTGTGTTTTGTACTTGGATGTGGTCAAACTTCGCATGTCCACCCTGTCAAAACAAAATATCATTTCATTTAAAACTTTTCAGGAATTCTAAATATATTTCTTAAACATTACACAGTCCTGTTTACAAATGACTTACTTTACCATCTCAAGTCCAACATGTGGTCATTAAATGCTAACTTTAGCTAAAACTATCCACCCTGTCACTTATTTTTACATGTATTTGTCAGTGACAGGGTGGACATATTTGTTTCATATTTTGTGGTCCGCTTGTACTTTGTCTACTTGCAAAAAAATAACAAAATTTGTAGGAATTTGAACAAAAAAAAAAAACGTTAGCGAAAATGTTTTTTTTTCCCCTCAATGCAAGTTTTTGTTATTTCATTAATCTTCATTAGCGATTACAACTTTCATTCATTCATTCATTTTCTGAACCTGCTTTATCCTCACTAAGGTCACGGGGGTCGCATGGAGCCTATCCCAGCTAGTTTAAGGGTGAAGGCGGGGTACACCCTGGACATTTCGCCAGTTCATCGCAGGGTTACAACTTTGGTATAGGAAATACCCAGCCCCAAGACTTGTGATTGCCCCAGTATAAAATAGATCTGGCATAATCAACAGTGAATGGAGCAGTCCCAGACCGTTTACTCAGTACTGAATACACTCAGGAAACGGGATGGCTGGCCCAGGCTAAGTGTCTTTGTGGCTAAAACCCACTGGACTCACTTCTCGTGTGCTATTTTCACAGAGCATTATAAGTAGAATCACAAATGACATTACACTTTAATATTACCTATTGCATGTGTGTCATTTTGGCACTTAATAAGACATACAGGTACTCATTCCGTTACACGTCTTTAAGCTACTAAACACTGACGATGACCAGTCTACTGACACACACTTACACCCATGTGAGAGATAAGAGTATGTGCACACTTAGGACGGGTTCAGACTATTACTGTAAATGGCAGATTTGCAACAACAGGACCACTGTAAAATACAAAAGGGGAAAGAACACTGGGAAATATGAGCTAATCTGGTAAACGCAGATGTTATCATCACTGATGCCTTTTTAATGGTGTTAAATATTAATGAATATCCTTGTGGTGGTGTAAAAAAAAAAAAAAAAAAAAAAGTGGAAATCATTTCTGTAGTAGTCACTTAGACAAGCAAAGTTTACCTGGTGGCTCGGGAACTGTTATTTTTTTTATTTATTTATTAGTTGTTTTTTTTTTCACTTTTTTTTTTTTTTATTTCCCTGAAAATATTTAAGCCTACTACTCAGAAGCTGCACAACAGGTAATGTTGCAACTTACTAATTCAACAGATAGAACAGACCGACGGGCCTGTGTGAGAGTAGTGTACATCGATCACAACATAGAAAACACAAGATAAATAAGCTCAAGCTCCATTGACACATTGAACAGAAATGTCTCTGAGATATAAATGACAGCATTCTGTGTTTCTTTTCAGGGGCTATATGAACATAAAATACGTCTTTTTTTTTTTTTCTTCCGACAAAAATAAATACCATCAATAAATAATTAAATAAATACCCCACCCTCCCCCAAAAAGTATTCTACAGGTCAGTCCAGCATAATACAATAGATCTAATATACTGTATGATGATATACTGTAACAATGCTGAGATTACAAAATATATACCCTTTTACAAAATCCCAAGGGTCTGACAAGTGTTTTCTTCCTTTAGTCATTTTATGTACATAAACAATGTGATTTACACCTACTCTTTGTGAGATTACAAATCATACCGATGCACTGTCTGTCTCCATTTGTTGCATACTGACATCTATCAAAGTTGACCTGTAATGGGTTGTTCTCCATGTGCGCCGAGTGTTATCATACACGACATTTACAATTTAATATGCTTTTCACTTCATGTAACAAGATGGTGTTCAAAGCAAAATTTAAAAAAAAAAAAAAAAAAAAGAACTTCTGCCCAGTCGATGCGATAATTTACATTCACGATCCATGTTTTTTTCCCTCTTAAAAAAAAAAAAAAAAGACAAGAAAAGAGATGGAGTGACTAGTAAGGCATACATATCTGATTCTGGACACAAGCTGACACTTCATCCTACTCGAGCTGAGCGATTATCAATCATTAAAACTCATGTTTCCTGCGCCTTTTTTCCAGGATGTTTTAGAGTATAACTGCCTAAAATAAAATATGCTGAGGGATTCCACAATTCCCACCTGCGCTGACACCTGTGTTAAAGCCGGAGATGAATTTGTCTGTCCTAAACGCAACTTCTAGTCAAGCAGCTGCAGGTATTACACTGCAGATGATGAGACGTTTTTATAAGACTACCTTAACTTGGTTCAGTGTGATTTCTCTTGAAAAAAAGCTTGCATAACCAAAATATAACAGCAGTATTTCATTATTATGTAAATGCTTTTAACGGCAAATGGAACAGAGGAGAGGTCAGCTTGGTCTATAGTATGAGCTAATGGCTGTGAGGAAAAAAAAAAAAAATGATTAAACAGTTTTCAGGCCTGAATGTCTGGGTTGATCCTCCCACCTGCATGCAAAGATGATTCATAAACCAAAGGAAAAAGCAAAAGAGAAAATTAATAAATAAATTAATTAAATAAATAACAAACTGGGTGCATTTTATAATTCAATTTTCCAATTTTCCTTGAAAAAAAGTGTTAAATCCTGAATGAATAACAGTGCTTTTTTTTTTGTAAGTTTCCATAACCAACAATAGAAGACCATAAAACAAGTTGATTTTTGGCCTGAAAGGTGCATGCAATAAATGTAAACCACTATGTAAGAATAAAATATATACATTGTCTGTACAGTTAAGCCCATTAACAGAATCGTCTCTCTGACCACACATGAAAAAAAAAGTGATTACGCTTTAGCTAAATAAAGGAATCGTGACTCTCAGCATCAGTGTCTAACATAATTCTAGTAAAGTGCTTCAGGTTTTGTTTTGGAAAAAAAAAAAAAAAAAAAAATGAAAAACGAATTTGATCTGAATCGCTATTTAAATACTGTGTCGTCTACAAAAAAAAAAGAGCAATCACATAAGAATCCAATTTTGAGAAGAAACTAGCTCAAATAAAATGACATTTCCATATACAATAATATTCTCACAACAATCGTTAAACCAGTTCATGCCATTTAAATGTAATGCTACAACATTTGCAGTGTCATCGTTAAAATAACTTAGTGAAATCAGGTTGAATGAAAATAAAGTTAGTGTGAGTTATCGTGTTTCAGTGGGCCCCCTTCCTTCAGAATGTCCTTTGCCGGCGCAGAGCGTATGCAGAACATAATGGAGTGTATGATAAGGCTGGATACACACCTGGGCCTAGAGATACAGATAGGAGACCCAGTAGACCAGGTTGAACAGACCGAATGCAGTGGGGAAGAAGATGCGTGCGTATGAGTCTATCTTTGCGATCCGAATGTGCAACCTGCCGTGCCGCCATGCTCCGGAGCGGCAGTCTTCGAAACAGCAGAAGAAGCTGGTGCAGTCCTTCCCGTCCAAGCACTCGTAGCCGTACTCCTCGTCTCGCTCCTGCATGTGCGTGGCGTTGTTCATCTGAATGGCCGTGGCCGAGCGCGGGCGGATGTCTACCGTGGGTGTCTGCTTTTGACAGGACAAAATGAGCACAGTTAGCCAACGGCCTCGACCACCGCTGCAGTAAACACCTCAGTCATATAACAGGGGGTTGAATTAACCCCACCGCTTTTCTCTCTCTTCCATTTGGTTTTATCTTTATGCCCCTTTTCCACTGCATTGTACCAGCTCGGACCAGCTCGGCTCTACTTGGTTTGCTACAGCGCTGTTCGTTTTCCACTGCACGATTCGTACCAGTTCGGCGCTCACAATATATCGTTTGAGTATCGTCATCGCAATGTATGTATGCGCAATAGTCACATTGCAGGTTCTGCAATGTAGGAGGTAAATGAACTCAACATGTTCTAATCTAATTTCAAGGGTACCTGATGCACACTGTGCACACCAATCACCATCGTTCTTAATCAGATTGCTGAAGCAGACCACGCCCATAAACACGGAGTGAGTTGGTGGTAACAACATTGAAAAATGAGCAACGAACAAGAGAAAATCATCAAAAACAAAGCAGAAAATCACCGAGAACAAAGAAGAAAATCATTGAAAATGAAGAAAATCACTTAAAACAAAGAAAATCACTAAAAACAAAGAAGAAAATCACCAAGAACAAAGAAAAAAATCACCAAAAATTAGGAAAAAAAAAATTCACCAAAAATGAAGCAGAAAATCCCCAAAAACTAAGAAAATCACTGAAATTAAAGAAGAAAATTACTAAAAACAAAGAAAATCATCAAAAACAAAAAAGAAAATCACCAAAACAAAGACAAAAATCACCAAAAAACAAGGACGAAAATCACCACAATCACCAAAAGCAAAGACTAGCGTCTGCCAAGACACGGCGTCTGATGGTAAGCTAATGCCTTATATACAATAGATGTGTCATTGAACTGTAGAGTCTATGTCAGTGGTCACCAACCCTGGTCCTCAAGATCTACTATCCTGCATGTTTTAGATGTACCCCACTTCTAGCACACCTGACGATCGTTATCAGGCTTCTGCAGAGCTGGCTGACAGGCTGAACATTTGAATCAGGTGTGTTGGAAGTGGGTTACATCTAAAACATGCAGGATAGTAGATCTTGAGGATCAGGGTGACCACTGGTCTATGTGGACCAAGCCTGCAGTACAATGATGTAGGTGTAGATGCAGAATGATAGAGGCTGCAAACGATAGAGGCTGAAAATCTTCTCTGATGTCACTCTTGTCGGTGTACGGGGTTTACATTATGCCTTGTGTCCTGCTGACTGATCAGTGATTGACAGTGAAATTTCTTACCAACTTTGCTCAGATAGAACCGATCCGGAGGTGGTATGAAAAAAAAAACAGTACGGGTATCAGGTACAACCCCAGTGGAAAAGCGCTAAATGCAAGTAGAGCCGAGCCAAGTCGTGCTGAAAAGGTGCGGTGGAAAAGGGGCATTAGTGAGTGAAATAGACAATAGCCAATAGACCCTTCTGGTGTCAAGAAAACACAAATAGACCCATAACCGCCACCTGTGGTTGTAATTAGAGAGGCCTATAGTAACAAAGGGTTTGTCCCCATGGAACCCACGATGCAAATTATACCGTTGGGCTGGGACGTAGCAGGCAGCCAAAGCAATCAGAATATTTTTAGTGCCATACATCATATAGCTTTATGGAGATTCTACTGTACATAAAGCTAGTGCTGGGCAATGCCGCTCTATTTATAATTCTGATTACGCTACTGCTGCAAAACATTTGGTGAGGGCGTGAAATCAAATTGACAGATGCCTGCAGGCAATTTGTTCCACACACATTTAAAGAATGATTCTTTTAACGCCCAGTGACTCAACAAAATGTCATAATCCGGGACCTGTATGTGAAACAAATGTGTAAGGTGTGCTGTAAGTGGCTTATCATGCATCGTTAGTTTAGGGCGGAGCGTCTGGCGGCAGACGAGCAGCACGCAGCTCTGTTGCAGAACAGGTTAATAAATCAACTTACTTCTCAGACTGTGCTCTCCATTAGAGGATACATGCCTTTTACTGGTGAAGATTTCTCCAAAATAGGACAGTGACATCGGTGAGTCATTCTAAAGGCGGACAATTAGTATTCAACTAGGCCGTTTTCATGGGCTTTTATCTCCAAATGCCACGCCACCTTTGCACAAATTGGAATTCTGGCTGTTTGGCAGATTAAATGCTTTACCCTCCTTTGGCAGAAATGGACAGTTCCTTGACCTTGCTGATAAATTGGGGTGTCAACCTCATCATTTATAAAAAGACACAGCGAGTCAAGCATACTCAAAGGTTCAGCTATTGAGAGTCGTACGTTGTCACTTCCTTGAAGAAAGTGGCAGCAGCTGTCATTTAAGAGGTTCTTTATGTTTTGTTTTTCTAGCATAAGGAGCTGCAACCTATAAATGACTGCAGTGGCAGCATATATTTATGCTTTCTGTTTTGAGAATGACTTTTTAATGGCCTCGCATTAAATAAGGGAGGATGTAAACAGTAAATATTCCTTTGCCACATTGGAGTTTCTTCTGATGTTTTCTGTATATCAACACAGCAAATATGGGAGTGTTAAAATGTCAGGGACAGTTAAATAGAGACTGTTGGTGTTGTATTAAGACCATATTAACAAATAAAACTTGTCAAATCAGAGTGGTTTTAATACTGATGTCAAATTTAACTCTGATTGGCGTAGATCAAGCCACGCCCTCATGTAACGGGTCCACACCCACACCAGAATGATAAAGGCACCATTGACTCATGATGTTTCAAAACAGGCGCTTCAAGAACAGGTGTTCTGACTGATTACACCTTCAAACACATTGGAGGAAGAGATTCAACACATCTGTGGAGCCTGATTTATCTGGGAAACTTAAAGTAAGGAACCATGACAGAAGAGAAGGGTTGAGGATCTATAAGGATCTACACTGCAAAAAAATTTAACACCCACAGTGTTGACATTAACACTTGTAAAGTGTCTATATGTGTCCACACTGTACTGTGTCAAGGCAACACTTTTGAAAATATTAAAAGATTAACACCTAGTTTTAGTTGGTTCAACACTCTTCAACTTTGCTAAGTAATGGGACACAACACTGGAAAGTGTTGTGTCCACACTACACTAGTATTAGTGTTGGGAGAAAAGTGCTACTTTTGACACTCAAGTAAAGAACCAAGACAGAAAGGAAGGGTTGAGAATTTATAAGGATCTACACTGCAAAAATTTAACAGCCAGTGTTGAAATTAACACTCACAAAGTGTCTTTATGTGTCCACACTAACATTGCGAAGGTAACACTTTTGAAAATGTTAAAAGATTAACACCCAGTTTTAGTTGGTTCAACACTCTTTGTTAAAAAGTAACACCACACAACACTTTCCAGTGTTGAATCCACATTACACTAGTGTTGGTGTTGAGATACAGTGTCAAAAGTAGCACTTTTCTCCCAACTCCAACACTAGTGTAGAGTACCATACAACACTGTGTTCTTTTTTAACAGTAACGAGTGTTAAGCCAACTAAACCTGGATGTTACATTAACACTGGTATTTTTGCAGGGTACCATGGGCATGCTTGCTCTGAAAAATTAGGTCATTGCAGTTTTGGTTTGAACATCACATCTACTGCTGTAAGCATGCATCCTCAAACAGGCTTAAAATACTTGACTGAACTGTGTATTCCTACAAGTTCTGGTTTGCCCAGCACTAGTGCACAAACCTGCAGTCCCTTTGAAAACCATACATAACCACAAGCAGAACAATGTAGAGGTCAGTTTCAGCATCTCCATCTTTTTTTTTTTCTTTTTTTTCTTTTTGTCCTCATTATTACAGGACAGCATGTTGAGCTAATGAGGGGGATTAGCAAAACAGGTTATGACTCAGTTCTCAAAGGGGATTGGTGGCACTGGAGGAAGCGCAGTGGAAGCTCAAGCAGAAGGAGCACTAACAGCGTCCTGCCGCGTGGCCGGGTCAAGCCGGGCTGTGCCGAGTCAGTGTTAGCAAAAAAACAAAAAAAAAGTAAAAAGAAAGATACAACACAGTGGCATTGGCAACTTTAACCGGCTGAAAGTAGACAACCTCTCAGAGCAGACAACAGGCAGGATCCCTTAATTGTGTGGCTCGACTTAAAGCATTACTTCTGCGTTGTAAGTCTTTTATTTTCTCTGCTGAAAAGAATATTCATCCATCCTAAAAATACACCTCCTAGTGATACACTGATAAAGACCTGTGTGTGGAAAAGCAGATTATCTTGTCTTGAGTTTGGTGTTAGGTTAAATTTAGATCGTTGCTAGCACCCGCCCACCCACCCGGCCTGGATGTTTTCTGGGTGTTTAAAGATTACCATGTGTTAATCTTCTGAATGGACCTCCAACTCTAATTAGACTCGCAGCCCAGTGCAGGGGTTGTCTGTTTCAGTCTGTTAAGGCTCTGCTGACTCTGTAGGAAGCGTCAGGTTGAGAAGCCCAACAAACACACAGGTATAGATTTACTGGCAGGAAAAAGGGAAAAGAAGAGGAAGCTGTTGCAGCAGCTGCTAGTTCACTGTGGTTACAACAACAACAAAGAGTGAAACAGGACAGAGGGAGCCAGAATGAATCCACACTGGGTCTGGACTATTACATTCCTCTGGACATGGGACGTGTGGGATGTTTACTTGAATTTTAAACAACTGCATAAGTACGTCTGGCTGGCTGCCTCCGCACTGTGCACTGCAGAGCGCCCCTTTTAATGTTATCTCTGATACCTATTTAGTAACTGAGGAGGAGTACAGTAAGAATGCAGGTAGATAAAAAAGGGGGAGAATAGAGAGGCGAATCTGCTGTAGAACAGACAGAAAAGCAGTGAGGTGCTGGGGGCTCAAAGAGCCAAAATGCAGCAGACACATGCAGTCAGACACAGGCAATATACCTTTGAGGAAAAGAGCCGGAGGAGCTTTTGTCCAGACAGGAAACAAAGAATATGTGGAATTGAAAGAGAGTAACAAACAAACAAATAAGGAATACATGTAAACAGAAAATACATCAATAAAAGAAAACGGAACAAACACAAAGAGAATGTGTGAACATTACAAGAACAGCACCGTCTAACTCAAAATGGAAAGAGAAGAAATATACTGTAGAGAGACATATATGTTACAAACAGACACAGGGGGAGATGCATGGTGGGATATACAGTATGTATCTCACATGCTTCTGAAGCCAGAATCACCTTAGAAACAAATGGTACTGATACAAAACTCTCATTTTTATTCATCATGTAAAATTCACACCTGTTTGTGTTCTTATGTGAAGTTTTTCTCAGAGTATGTTTTGTGCTGGATACCAGTGGTTGACATTGGCTAACTCCATTTCTAAGCACATGGCTGCATCTATAGTATATTTTCCATTGGGCATCTGCAAAAAACTTTAACAATATTTGCTAAATGTCTAAAAAACAGAAGTACGTATGTCAGTTTTCCCATTAAATCAGAAATGTAATAACTTGTTTATTTATTATAGCAAGATGACACAAAAAAATATTCCATAAACATCATGACAAACACAAATATCATGTTGATTTACAGATACAGTCGTGGAAAAAATGATTAGACCACCCTATGTTTTCTTCAATTTCTTGTTCATTTTAATGCCTGGTACAATTAAAGGTACATTAAGTTTGGACAAATATAATGATAACAACCAAAATATCTCATAGTAGTTTAATTTCAGAGCTGATATCTATCCATTTTCTGTGGTTTTCTTAAAAATAACCAAAATCACTTAAGTTCTTACATCAATATCTATGGTATTGTATTGACAAAATCAGTGCTTTTATTCATTCCATGTTTTCTTTTCTGCCTGTTTTAGTCACATGATACACACAGGAGTTAGTATGTGATTGCATAACCATTGTTTTTGGTGACTTTTGATGGTCT
>JAPTGZ010000007.1:5240909-5254742 GCA_029814645.1 Fowleria isostigma | reverse complement strand
GAATATTGGTAAACTTGCACTTCAAATATTTCAAAATGTTAATATTTGTTCATGTTATTCATGTTTTTTTGTGAAATTATGGTTTGTTTTTGTGTAAATACAATAAAATGACATAAAAGTTGTGAGTATTTCTAGGTTATTATCATTGTATTTTACTGATTTGCCTCACTTGGGATTAAATTGGTCTGTTTGTGGAACCTGAACTAAAGTGGTTAATATCTTCAGTGTAATTTTTGCATAAATTCCTCCTGCCGGAAGCACCGGACCCTTTGGCAGGCCGCATTTGGCCCCCAGGCCGCATGTTTGAGGCCCCTGCTCTATAGCATATGTAAAGTGAATATCGTATGTGCCTTTTGTCACGTTTATGACAAATATTGACTTTTCACTTTACCAAAACAGCCTAATAATTGTTTCCCAATCTGTACATCTAAATTGTCTCTAAGAAAAGCAGAACCAGGTGCCAAACAACCATGATGCCAAGTTGCTAATGAACCAAAATTAGCTGTGTTGAAAATTCCTAAATTACTGACTGACTATGATCCGCTATATTGTGCCAATACACCCACTATACGTATCCCGATAAAAGGCTTATGAAATTGTAATAAAAATGCATAACCAACTCTTTAGACACCATTGTGCTCACTGTGAAATAACTTATCATTGTTCTTCATTTTTATAAATGTCATGAAATAATCCATTTTTAATTTTCACAGGGCAATGACCTTGATGCATGGAATGGATTATCATAAATTACGAGTTTTGCAATATCTCTGTTTCTCTTCGTCTTCCTCTGCCCTATTTGCCTCCGTTTTTCATACATACAGTTGACTCCAGGGACACTGAATGAAAGAGAGAGAGAAAAAAAAAAAAAAAAAACGAGCCTCACAATGGACTTCAAAGAGAACCAGTGGCACAATCAGCGCTGAATCTAAATCCATGGCATTTCAGCACTGAGGAGCAGAAGAGGAGTTGGCTTTGCCTTGGTATGGTTGTTGGGTTGATTGGTTGGTAGCTGCGATGACAGTATAGCCAGCTAATTATAACCCTTCTGTAGCTGTGTAACTTGGCAGCAGCTGGAAGACCAATGCTGAGAGAGCAAGATCATAAGTGTGTTTGAAGATGACGGTTGAGACAGTGGCAGCCAGCCGCCCAGATACGCAGCAGCTCTCCAGGCTGAAGCCGAACCTCAAAGCAGATCTGAGCTCCTCCTCAATTTATAGCTCAAGCCAACTTCTAAAGTCCTCAGAATGAAAAAGATGCCCTTCGTGGAATGAGTCACATTATGTGCATCGCATGTGTGACACACCGCGGTGTATACGGAGTGAGTCTTTAAAGCAACCTAGCGTACATTAAAGCAGCTGCGGAGGATCAGCCCGCCACCGTTTAGCCACAATTTTCAAGTATTTGCTATTGATGTTTAACCCATAAATAGCCACTGCTACTTTCCTGTCAGTTCCCATCTTCAAGGAGTGATATTTTGCTATCTTAAAATGGAATTAACCATTTTTGAGGGGTGATATTACGATAAAACCCACTTTTCTTAGCCTTTGGTACATCTGTTTGTGCATTTGTGGACCCTAATAGCAGCGGTGTGGTTTTAGTCCATAGGGCTAATTCCCAGTTCGATTTTAAACACATCTAAAGCAAATTTACACCTAATATTTCTACATACTCATCCATTAACGACATGTCCAGACCTTTAACACCTTAACTGGCCGGTCTGGTTATAATTTTGGTAATTTTGAAGAAATTTCCAGGTATTTTTAGTGGTGGTGGTAGATGCTATGCTAGTTTGTTTATTTGTTAACTTCCAGTTCGGTTTTAAACACATCTAGAGCATATTTACACCTAATATTCCTACACACTTGTCCATTAAAGACATGTCTAGACTTTTAACACCTTAACTGGCCGGTCTGGTTATAATTTCGGTGATTTTGAAGAGATTTTCAGGTACTTTTAGTGGTGGCGGTAGATGCTATGCTAGTTTGTTTATTCGTTAACTTCCAGTTCGGTTTTAAACACATCTAAAGCATATTTACACCTAATATTTCTACACACTTATCGTCCATTAAAGACATGCCCAAACCTTTAACACTTTAACTGGCCGGTCTGATTATTATTTCAATGCATTTGTAGGGTTTTCCAGGTTCACTTGGCGGACTTGAGTGACCAACATTAGTATCATATCAGAAGTTGTGGTTCTTCTTGGTTCTTCTTCACTGTCCTGCTGTTCAAGGTCAGACTCAGACCTATGAGGCTGAAGGACACAGTTTTCTATTGTTGAAGTTATTAATTATAAGTAATAACATTATCGCTAGACTAGCATACTGTAGCCTAAAAACTACAAAGATGGCTGAACAGGACAGTAACCATCCTGGAAGGGGGCGGGGTGTGAAGTGGGTCATTGTATTTCAAGGGCCAGTGCTCAAAATTACCCGTTTCATTTCATTAGTCATAAATGGACTTGAAGATAGACCAATGGAGTTAAATTAATGAATGATTCAGACCAAACATAGCATTTACAGTTTATGCTGACTGCAAGGAAATGTTTAACATACAAAATTCCATTCTAAAAAAAAAGCAAAATATCTCTCTTTAAAAACATTTTCCCATTCATGTTTTAATAAAAGGGTGTCAAACTCATTTTAGTTCAGGGGCCACATTAAGCCAGATTTGATCTTAAGTGGGCCAGACTGGTAAAACCATACCATAATAATATATAAATAATGTCAACTCCAGACTTTCCTCTGTTTTAGTGTGAAAAAACTAAAATTATATGATGAAAGTGTTTAAATCTCCCAATTATCTTTTAAACAGATGTGAATAACATGAATAAAATGGCATTTCTTAAGAAAACACAATTTTATTAATATTATTTCTCAATTTATCATTTACAGATCACAGTGGATCTACAAATACACAAAACATTTAATAACTGGCAGAATAGATATTTCAAAATGTTCATATTTGTACTGGTTATTTGCATTTTTTTGTGAAATGATTTTTTTTTAGTGTAACTACAGTAAAATGTCATGAGAATGTTTACATTTATAAAGAGAAAAGTTTGGAGTTGTGAGTGTTTATAGGTTATTGTATTTTACTGATTCGACCCATTTGAGATTAACTTGGTCTGTATGTGGAACTTTAAGTACTATGTCTTTATGAGTTAAAAGTAAGAGTACCACTTTATTTTGCCAATAGGGTCCCCATTGTTCTTGCTTTTTTGTTTGTTTGTTTTTAATCATCTTTGCATATCATGTGAAACAGCAGGAGGGGAGTGAGAATATGACGTGATTAGAGTTGAGCGTGAATGTTGAAACTGTCATCATCATTATAACATGGTATGGGGGTAAATATGCACAGGATGTCAGCCATGCAGTTTATGTGACTGTGTCCAATGAAAGGAGGTCCATTTATTGTATGTATGAGGCCAGCACGAAATGAGGAAAATCTGCAATGTGTGATAACATTTTTCAATACTGCAACGATGATAGGACTTAATAAATATAGACCAAAGCAGCTGGGGCTTCATCTGACTGCCAAGTGACCACATGATGGGAATGCATGGCACATATATTCAGGTCACCATCTGATAGGTCAAAGGTTCATATGCTGAGGCCAGGACTGGTCAATATGGTACAAACATAAAAGTCATAAAAGTGCTTTTCCACCTATATTCATCAATACCAGTTATGAGGAAGCTCCTCATATTCTGCACGATGACAGATGTAGCTTTTAAATACAGGAGAAAAAAATCAAAATTTAACTGCTTGTGGCCATTTGACCATAAACTTAGGATTTAATGAAGTGTACTTGGCCACAGAAACAGACATTTTTTAGGATGTAGCCATTATATTTCATTACAAAATTTTCATTTAGGAGCAATAATTTTCTGGTGTTGCTAAACGTGAAAGGACAAAGCACCAACCATAAGTAGAAGTGCTTAACTTATTTATAGGTTATAGTCTGTTGTATAGTATGTGCGAAAACTAAGTCACTGCTCCATCAGGTAGGCATGGTCAGTGGCATGATGCCTCCTTCATAGGCTGTTATAGCTCCACAAACACATAGACATACACATTGACAAACATAGACAAACCTAGAAATCCTGTAAATCCACTCAATCTTGCTCACTGACTGCTGCTTGTTTACTCACTCTAAATCACCCGGAATCAACAATGTTACGTAATTTGCGGCTGACAATGGCTGCTTCACATAGGTTCTAGCCTTGCATGTAATTCACATAACAAAAGATCTAATGTGGTGTAATTATGGTGATTTTTTTTTTTTACTGAATTTGAAACTCTCTTCCTTATAAATAATACACAACACACAATTAATCTCTAAAGCATGACCAGTACAGATACATTTTAACCCAAGAAAAGGTTATAGGTTCTTAGAAGTGGGTGTGTGTAGAGTAAGGGTGTACTGGGGCACTGATTTGTACCAAAACATTTCAGTTCTTGACCTTCAATACAATATGGAGGTGTACCGAACAAATGCATGTAGCCTATGTGAATTCATGGGACCCAGTGGATCCAGGTTAGAAGTAAGGCTGGGCAATATGGCCTATAAAAAATATCCGATTAATGACCAACTAAATTTTTGATTTGATTTTTGATTCCCTTTTTAAAAAGAACATAGGTGCAGACAGCAAATATATTGGAAAAACATTAACTTTGTCGTTTTCAGTTTCAGTGGATTGAGACGTATTTGGCTTCAGCCAAGTGACACTTTTGCGCCCTCACAATTAAACGAGGCTTTGCCTGTTCTGTATCTGATGCTGTGAATCCAAACCAATTCCAAACGACTGAAGTGGTAAAACGGTTGTTGTGAATGAGCGTCTCTCTACCTCTGTCTCTCTACAATGTTGTTTGTTGTGACTCTGATTCACGTGGGAGGGGTGTACCACCTCATACAACTACAGGAATCAAGAAGGACGTGTTGTTGGCAAATTCAAAATACCTATATTTTTTCTGTGATAAGAAAATTGATTTTCTAAAAATAAAACTCAATGTGATCTACAAATTAGATTTTTAAATTAAATCGATTTTTTTCCCAGCCCTAGTTTGAAGTTGTGAAAATTTTGTGTAAGTTCCAGCATACAACAAAGTCCACAAATTGGACGTTCAAAGTGTGTTCAAAGTGTGTTCAAAGTGTCACTTTTCAAAGTGAGGTTATGGAATGCACCTCAAGGTTCAAGGTGACTTTATTGGTACCCGTAGATAGATTCATCTTGCCAGTTACAACCATCCACAGGACGGAAGAACTGCCGGATCACTACTTGAGCAGCGCTCCGGTTTATACATATATACATATATATACGCTCCACGTATATACCCCTGGCATTGTTTAGTGAAGATCGATTATATTTCTGGTAACACATCAAGTTTCATAAAGCCTTTAAGGCCCACACAGTCATATAACAACTTTAAATGTAGAGTAACTGTTATTTGTTCAGAATATGTTACATTTAACTTCAATAAAGTTTTTTTTAATGAAACTGGTTTCCTTCACTGTACCAAAAACATATTGAAAATGGAGCGATCTAGAGACCCCTGTATTGCAAAAGTAACAAACCAAAATTTTTCCCAAAATTTTTTTACCATTACAACTCTAGTGTAGGGTACGATGGAGTCACAACAAACATTTGAGCTATGGATTCACCTTAACATCCAACCCCTTCACATCTGAGAATCATATGACTTTTTTAACTAACTGCATTAAAATCACTTAAAGAGTAAAAAATAGCTACTTCCTCTTGGAAAATATCATTCAGACACAAATGGCAAAGCTATATAATATAGGTGGATGAGACTGGGGGTGGTCTTTCATACAGTTGTGGGTAAATGTAACTTTAATGCAGTGTCAGCTACAGTAGCATCCCTAAACCCAGTGCTACAGTGGGTGAAAAACTATGCAGCGTGTGGAGCACTACATCTTCATTATTCCTCATAAGTATGACAGTTCCTGACACTAACCAGTTTTCCAAGACATACTGACCCATGAATCAAGTATTCATGGGTCCTAAGCATCTCCGGTTCTGACTTGCAGATGGACGTGACAGGCTTTAGGATATATGTGCACTTCTGGAGGCAGCCGAGCTCTGCCTAGCTGTCTGTCAAAGTGAAACGAGTCGGCTACTCTTCAACTTGTTGCGCTGACAAGATGCTTACGGGACCATGACAGACTGCTGCACTGACCACCACACATGCACGGACATCGATGCAGGTAAACATACATGGGCAGTCAAATGTGTGCCTTCTGTCGGTGCTTTTCCTCGAATTACCTCCCTAGTTTCCGCACAAAAATATATTTTAATGTGATTCACCCTCGTGTTTGGGAAAACGCTGGTATATTAAGCAGATAATAAGCTTAAATAGGAATATATTTTAGGGCTGCTTTGCTTTCAATGACAGATGTTTCAAGCTTGGCTCTGTCATCCAAATATGGACAATCTGTGAGCAGACAGCCGGCTCCACGCTCCCAACAGTCCCTTCAGAAATTACTAAGTGACATCACAGATGCTGTTTTTTATATTTTTATCCATTTTTATGCATCGGTGTGTATATTTAAAAGTCTGTACAGTACATGTATTTGGTGTCTCTGCATGACTAAATCATCATTTGGGAAAAAAATCCGTGCCCACCTCCGATGTCAGGTCTCAGTTTGTTGTCATATCCGTCTAGTAGGCTGTTGAGGATGTGCGTGACGTCACTCTCGTACACTTTGGGAGTCAGCACCCACGTCTTGTTAGACACCTCGTCATCGTCATCAGTCTGGAAGGAGCTGTGGGGAGAGGAGGAAAAGATATAAGAAATATTGCTTGTTTTTCTTTTCCACAGACGTATTACAAGACAAGTGAGACGAGTACAAGGTCTTAAAGAAGATATAAATCCAAGGCCCAGATTGTGACAGGAAAAATATTTTCTCTGTTTTTTTACCATGACCTCACTGCTATACACAATACATCTAATTAACTTGAGATATAAGCTGTTGCATTGTGTTATTTCTTATACAAAATAGTAGATACTAGTGCCACAACAAAGATTCTTAAAAGAGTTGCCAATGAATTCGGCGGTTGATTTGTTGGGTCTTGAGCATGTTAGTACTGAGGCATGTGTACGCTGTGTAGTGTAAGAATTTTAAAGCTAGGTTTACAGTGGTGTGAACAGGAGGGCAGTTGTCCATCAACCCCCCCCCCAAAAAAAAACCCAAAAAAAACATGTGCTGTATGTGCCCTATTTTTTTCTTTTTGCCTAGCCCATCAAAAAGTCTGTGCACAGTCTACATTATGTTCCCGTGGCCATGGCAGCCCCATTTGGCTGAAACGTAGTGTGCCTTTTATGTAACAAAACTTGAATATGGAGAGAAAAAAATGGCTAAAATCCCACGGCGCGCTACATTTTGGGCAAACGGGGCTGCCGTGGGCCACCAGGAATATAATGTAAACCTAACTTAAGATAGCCTATGTATCATGATTATTTTAGCTCGATAGCTAGCTAAGACACTATCGTTGTAATTATAATGTTTTCATCCATCTCTGTTTATCAAGCCACCAGACTAATGTTACTAATGTTAATACATACAACTCTAGTTTGATACTGTAACTGGAGCTGGTTGAAGACTCTCGTTTGCTGGTCTCTAGTCATAACGAGTCTAGGTAGCGGGCTAGTTCTGACTAACTATACCTGAAGCCTATGCTGGGATGTAATCATTAATGACTTGTCTGCAGCCTATATTGCTTTGGGTTAAATACTGATCTTTGAGAACTGAGTATTTTGTGTTTATCCATTGAATTGATTAGTTATTAAAAAATAATCTGCATATTAATTATTAAAATTGTAAGTTGCAGTCCTAGTAGATACAGAAAATAATATTGTACTGTATTACACAAAGAAAATGTTCTATGCATTTGAGCAAAGTTTTCAATGTAAATCTATGTAAGGATGAATAAGGTATTTGACCCTTTTTTTTTTTTGCATAAAACACATGATATCACAGATGTATTACTTTTGTTATGTGAATAATTGTAATTTCCATGTGAATTATTCCTTAAACTGGATTTTGCTCTTTCAAAAGAAATAAAAAATGAAGTGCCATTTACACAGTGCAAAGTGTGCATTGTATGTCAACACCAAGTGACTTATCCTTTTATTTCAGAACAAACCATAATACAATACACTCAGACAAGATATAAAAATCACAAAAGCACAAACTAATAATAACCTGAAAATGGAACGGGTCTAAAATGCTCATCTAAGAGGATATAAAAAAAAAAATACATATAGAGAGAGCTTATGGCTGATGGAAATGATGCTATCACCAAGGGAACACGCAGTGAGACAGATGATAATCTAATAGTGGAGTTTTACACTTTTACCCCCCTATTTTCATCAGTAGTTCTATCATTGTGTACAAATGTTCATCACCAGCTGCGCTCATGGCATTCATGTATATGACAAATCTCTACAAACACTAATATTATTGCTTTAGTCGACTCGGGTATTTTGTTTTTTTATGTGCGGCTGATATATAAAGCAATCAGGTTACATAGTCAGTTTTTTTCATCACGTAGTGTCCTCTTAAGGTTGAGAGTTTGCTGTTATTCTAGTCTGTCTTTTCATTTTTACACTTTATTTAATGTAATTTTTCGGTTCTATCCAGTCAAGTTTTGTAGAAGTTAAATTTAGATCAAATGTTGAGCAGATCTTAATACAGTACAGGGGTTGGAGAAAATGTCATAATGGTAAGAATTTTTATATCAATACTGATGGTTATCAAGATACACATAAAATCATTGTGTCTTTAACTTGACAGATGAAGAAATCAGGCGGTTATTTCTGGTTTTGACTCATTTGTAAAATGTGTGACAAGACAAAAACATAAAAGACACAAGACAAATATCATTATAATAAGTGTAAACCGACTTCTTATTTAAAGCTGTGGTTGACTTTCAACACCAATTTTTCATCAGATCTCTAAAACCTGAGTCAAAGCCTATCACAAATCCGTAAGTCCTTCCATGATTACACACCTGAATATCTTCCCTCATGGTGAACAATTTTGAAGTGAACTCCACCATAAACAAGTCCGAATGTTTACAAGCATAAGTGGTCAGTCACTCAGTCTTTTTCAGAAATTTGTTGCAGCATTGCATTGTGGGAAGCACAGTTTTACACAGCGGCAGTAGCAGCAACAAAAAAACGTCAACCAAGTTAAAGCCAGCAGGTTCTCTCTGTGTGGAACTCCACTTCCCAAAATGCAACGCTGGAACTTGCTCACCACAAAAAGAAGTGGGTGCGTATAACACATTGTGAAAGACCCACTCCCAAGACTTGGGATTGGCACAATATAAAATAGAATGGGCATAATCCACAGTGAATGGAGCAGTTCCAGACAGTTTTCTCAGTATTGAATACACTGAGGAAACTGAATGGCTGGACAGGCTCGGACAACATTGGACCTCAGAGCAGGAATGCAGTGATTATGTGGTTTCTCCACTAACCACGAATAAAAATCTGTTAATTAACCATTAAGGTTCTGCAACACTGTGTTTCTGTTGTTACTCTCAAACACAGGGAGATTAACTCAGACATGACAGCAAAACTTGCCAGACTTTGTTTCCGCCAAATGAGCGCCTCAGGTTGGCAGTGTGGGAGCATTTTGGTTACACCAAGAACAGCAAGGGCGTAATCAAAGATGACAGATCCACAATGGGAAAAACTTGCTGGAAAGAAGTTGCAGGTAAAAATGCCAATACCTCTAAGCAGCTACAGAATCATCATCCAGCTTTATACGCGCCATTAAAGGTCATATATATGTTAAATAAATGAGTTAAATTATGTTAGTTGCAAGTTATTTTACGAAAAAAAAAAGGTAATGAAATTAAATGTGTCACTTCTAATCAGTAATGTAGCAATGAGAGTTGAGCTCAGTGTAAAATAAACAAACCAATCCACACCAATGCGATATAATGTCAGTTTATGGAGACAAATGACGGAATACTCAGTGTCATTTAATGATACTTTTTTTTTTAACATAACATTACATAACAAAAAAATAATAAAGTAACAGGCAGAGTTGTCTTAGGCCACATCATGTCAGAAAATTACATAAATTATTGAAGTTTTTTTTTCTTTTAATTAGTAAAAAAAAAAAAAAAGTAGGTGTGGAATACAGATGATGACAAGCAAAAACAAACTAAACAGGGACTAAAAATTGATTCAGAATGATTGTGATTGGTGGATCGTTGTGTGCAGTGTGTGTCAGGTACCCTTTAAATTAAATGAGGACACATTGAGGTCATTACAGGACCTACGATGTGACTATTGCGCACACGTACATTGCGATGACGACGCCAACGTTTCGATTATTGGACGACCTGCTCTAAATCCTGAGCCACGTTCGCCCCCTATAATCACCTTAATTGATAAGAGCTTGACTAAAAACCCCCTAAAACTACCCCTTTATTAACAATCACTTAAATAGCGACAACAAAAACTCAATTGTCAACTGTGACTCGACAGAGAGGAGCAGATTACAGGATGGCAAAGTTGAAGAACCTGACAGCTGAATTGTTTGTCGTATTGTTAAGAGGGTTTTTAGGGCTTCTGTGAGAGCTGGAGACGACAAGCCAATTTTTCTGAGTTTACATCCTCACCTCAGAAAACGTCTCCAACTGAAAGGATAATGATGTCTCAGGAGCCCTCGTCCACCAACATCACCACAAAGCAGTAAATGTTTTTTTTTTGTTGTTGTTTTTGGGGTTTTTTTTTTCTGTTCTCTCATTTAGACGAGTATGATCTTTTGAATTTTATGCCTGGAATAAAACTTTATTTTGTGTACCAGAAAAAGAAATGAAGCTATTCTGTCTCCAACTATAATGCATATGGGGCAATTAATATTCAGACAGCAACACACTGCCAAGTATTAGGAATATGTGAGAAGAATGTGAGCTACACAGCGGTGTCTATAATAACAAGGGGAGATATGTGCAAATGTTGTACGTAAGAGACGGAGACGAGAAAACAGATAATAACATGTAACGTGCGAATGCGTCAGAGACTTAAGTCAGACATGCATGAAAAAAAATGCAGGTTTGATTTGCATTGTCTGCACCTTGTTATTCTATTTATACCAGCAATCTGTGTGTAATTAGGGTGTGATTTAATATGGCAGCGGCTGATTATGCGATCGCTGCCTAGTGCTGCCTTTAAAACGTGTTTTACACAGTTTAGTGGTTGGATATGAATCAGATTAGAAACCCCCAAAGGACAGAAAAACAATGTCACGAGACAATCATATATTAAGAACTGACGGCCATGTAAAATACTCGGATAGGCCCTGATTCATCACTGTGACTGATTAAATTTAAATCATAATAATGATTTCAGGAAATGATTGTAATAAAATTAAATTAAAGTAACCTAAATAAAATAAAATGCATGTGTTGTAATGACAAAGATGCTCAAAAAAAAGCCAAAATAGAAATATGAGGTACATCGTTAATACTGTCATGTGTTTCTATGTTTTATTTAGATCAATATATGAGTCATGGTGTGATAGTTAATACCTAACTATTAGTGCCTTCTGCTAAAACTAATAATAGTTGGGGAAAAAAAAGAAGAACCTCAAAATGGGTGATGCGTGACTATACCCTTTATTTTTTCAAAATGCGCAAAACACTTTTCAGACCTTATTTAATAAGACTTAAGTAAGACTCAGCCAAAAGCATTACATCTGTTAATTTGATCATAAATCTCCTCCCACCCCCACCCTAAATAAAAATTTATCATATCTTAGATTTGTATAGAATGGTCAACCAAACAATTATTCATGCAGGGCTGGGCAGTATATTGAATTATATAATCAATTTCAGTATTTTAAATTTATATACACATATATATCTCTTATATTTATATTTGCCAAAAAAAAAAATAATAACCTGAAAAATTAAAGAAAATCTTAAATCACAAAATCCAGATTATCACTTTGGAAACATTTATTGCAAAATATAAAATAACTAACTAACTAAATAAATAAATTCAGGTCTGTAATGCATCAATTGTGAATTTGTTGAATAAAATTTCAAGTACAAAATTAGAAATTGTCCATAACTTTGGAAAAAAAAAACAAAACAAAAAAACGAACAAAGCAAGACAGATTTTGACATTTAAAGTTTGGCCATATCTTTAATTTATGCACATCTATTATCAATGCAACACACTGCACATACTATCAACTTTTAATTAATAATATGTTACACCATAACATAACAATAAATTATTCACTACATCATACAATCAAATATTAACATCATCATTTGTGTGCCTATAAAATAGAGCTGCACAATATATCGTTCGAGCATCGTCACTGCAATGTATGTGTGCGCAATAGTCACATCTTAGGTATATATATAAAAATTAGAATGTTTTTCTTCAAATATTTCTTGGCAAGCTTTTTGTCCCTATTTAGATGAAAAATAAGACAAATGTTATAGAAATAAGGCTATTTTGATAATATTTGATAATATTTTTTGCAGTGTAAGTACAGTATTACATACACTGTAAGCCCAGATAAGTTGAGTTTACTTAAAAAAAAAAACTATTAAAAAATGTATTATCTTAAAAAAATTAAGCACCATATTTTTTCAGACTATAATTTGCACTTTTTTTCATAGTTTGGCTGGTCCTGCGACATACTCCGATGCAACTTATATATGTTTGTTTCTTCTTCATGATCCATTATTTGACGGGTGCGACTTATACTCCGGAGTGACGTATAGTTTAAAAATATGGTAATGATTAATTAACTTTTAAGTACTTTAAATCTTTTGTAATATCAACAGCTTTGCGAAGTTATTAGACTTTAAAAAATTCAGTTCAATGCACTAATCCCAAGTTGATTTAACTAAAAATATTAAAAGATTTGAAGTTAAATGGACTTTAAATGCTCATTAAACATTACTTAATTTTTTAAGGCAGCCATTTTTTCAGTTTTTAAAAGTAAGCTCAATTTATTCAGGCTTACAGTGCATTTAAGTTGGCACCACATAGCTATTATATCCCCCTGGGTTTTATTTATATCGCAGTATATATCGCAGGGTTAAAAAAAATCCTAATGTCAGGGATACAAATTACACTATAACTGGAGGGTTGGGAGTTCAATTCCCAACTTCTGTCCAACAAAAGGACCTCCAGTTGTTCCTGTGACTGAGCCCTACTGTAATAAGACAGAAAGGCGTCATATCTTATATCATATCCTGTTAAACAAGAGCAGAACATTTATATTGTCAGGTCATCTAACAGGTTATGTATTACAACTTCATCTCATTTTACATTCTTTTTGATTATCTGACTTGTAAAAAGTGTTCATCATCTTCTGCCTTTTTTTTCTTTCAAACCTATTCTATAAATATGTCGACAACTTCAGAATTTAACACTTACACAACTCGCATTGAATCCTGTAACGACTACAACTGTGTGACACAACAGATAATGTCAGACATTTCAGATATTCTGTATTGTTTCATCACCAGGTTTCAAATCACATACAGTACTTTGCAGCAATATTTTGGTCATTTGGGAACTTTCAGGAAGGAACGCCGCTGCAAGGCAACATCACCAAACATGGAGGAGAGTGGCCATGACATAGAATCAGAGAATTCTCAACAAGAATGACAAGAAAGAAAAAACATAATAAAATGTGAAGTAGAGGATGCAGGGCTCTAGACTAACTTTTTCAGTTAGGAGCAGAGCACTGGTGCTCCCAACTCCAAAAAGTTGGGCGCACCAGCAAAAATCTAGGAGCACCACTATAAAGTTGGGGCCA